>JAWQFJ010007813.1:175000-180000 GCA_034096865.1 Theodoxus fluviatilis
GCATGCTTACATTCATACGTTTCCCTGAATTAAATTAAAACAACTTGTGTTGAAGTGAGTACAATTTTCGTGCGTAAAAATGAACTTTTTATCAATTTTTTTTAAACCTGGGTGTGAATCAAGCGTTTCTTCTGCCAAGTCCAGACAGGTAAAAAAAATCCAGTTGAGATTTTAATTTGGTGGATTTTTGGTCTTCCAATCCTTTCACTGTATTTTCCACTTTCCCTGAGAAGCCATCTTAGGACTTGCAAGACACGCTGGTGGTGCATGGAAACCTCTTGACGTCTTCAGCTGCTAATAGACCCGATGTAGCTGACACAGATCCTCTCTCTCTCTCTGAAGGCATTTCTTGCGAGATTGTCCAGTTAATTGAGGTCTGCGACAATAATACATACGTATCCTGACATAATCAGCCAATGAAGATGACGTCCAGTTCGTTCTCTCTACGGAAGAAACAAAGCATGTATATACTTGTATTATGCCTTTTAAAAAAGGAAGCAGCCGGTCAGTCTGGCCATGGACGATGAAGCATATCATGTCTGAATTGACTGTTAGGGATCAGAGGCCTGACAAGTAAATTTCGTTCATTCTCTCTCTCTCTCTCTCTCTCTCTCTCTCGGTGGGTTCGGGGTAAGAATTGACCCACCGTGTCTCCCTACGCGATTCGTAAGAGGCGAATAACTAGGGACAACGTGACTTGATTTGTGTTTGCTCTAAACTGTTCTGGTGATTTTGGTGCTTAATGGTCTTACATAGCGAAGAAGCTGATAAGCCCTTAAACTCCGTCCATCCATCCATCCATCCCTCTCTCCATTCCTCTCTCTCTCTCTCTCTCTCTCTCTCTCTCTCTCTCTCTCTCTCTCTCTCTCTCTCTCTCTCTCTCTCTCTCTCTCTCTCCCTTCCTCAACTCATTCATCCTTCCGTCCGTCCGTTTATCTATTTATCTCTCTCTCTCTGTCTGTCTGTCTTTCAATAAACCCAGATTTCTCCATCCTAGGGATAGATCCACGGCACTGCGCCTCGCAAATCGTCCAACCCCAAAGCATGCACGCCCATTTCCGCCTGTCAAAAGACATGGTTTCAACAAGCGAGTAGAAGCTGAGGGGCTGACCGTGTAGTCATACAAGAGGGAAGAGCACTGGGTGGTGGGCTGGCAGGAACTGGTGTATATTCTAAACAAGTTTGAAGGGTTGGGAAGTTCCTGTAAATATGTATTTGTATTTCTGCTTTGGCCCGTTGTAGACGTTTGAACCAAAGCTAACGACACAAGGTAGCAGCCAGTATAACATCCCACATTGTCACGATATTTCAATAAACCTCTCTGCCTCTCTGCCTCTCTGCACACACATGCACACACATACATACACACTGCTGGCAGTTTTTCCGTGAAAAGCGAATCTTCTAGAGCCTTCACGATGTTTTCTTAGAGATGTGTTAGGAACATAACTTAGGTTTTTCTAATACAAAGTGATACAAAGAACCCGTTTTTATTCGTTAGCTGCAATAAAAAGCACGGATATTCCTCGGTATCACATACTGACTTATTTTAGATGAATCAACATCTGTGTACTCGAGTAAATCCGCCTGCGTATGCTTTAATTAAACTGAAAAAAATTTCGTTCTGGAGATCGAGTGACCTTGCCAGTGCAGAACATGTCACGATCGCCGACATTTCCACGTCAGCTTGGAAGAGCTTTCTCTGTGACTGACAGGACGGATGGCTTACCCACTCTCCTATCTGTGTCGAGTGACCTTGCCAGTGCAGAGCATGTCACGACCGCCGACATTTCCACGTCAGCTTGGAAGAGCTTTCTCTGTGACTGACAGGAAGGATGGCTTACCCGAAAGCTCATGATCTTGGGTAATGAGAGTCGCTCAGCTCTCGTCAGAGAGAGCAAAAGATTATGCAAAGCCGGATAAAAAACCCACGTATGTCAGGTTCAATAGCTTTTTCGTTTCTGACCTTGCCTCTAGTCTTTTTTATAACGATACTTAGCGGAGATCAATATCATCTTGAGTAGAATAGCGGAAAGGCCAGTGGCTTTTGAGTTCTGTCGAAAGTTTCAAAACCAAGATGCCACCTTGAGGAATGCTTCCCATTAATAATCCTTCATGCTGGATCTAAAATCCTCCCTCCCGTCAGCCTCATATTCAGGCACTTCATGAAAAAGTACCGAAACAAGGCAAAGTGTTTGGTCTTATTACTAAAGCGAAGACAAGTAGGAAAAATAAGATGCAAGAAGAAGGAGATGCGCAAATTTACACTAACTAGTCTTCGGCACGCGCACAAGTTAAAGCATGTACACACCATTCCATACCATACCATTCTATACCGTACCGTACCGTACCGTACCGTACCGTACCGTACCGTACCGTACCGTACCGTACCGTACCGTAGCGTACCGTAGCGTACCATACCGTACCGTAGCGTACCGTACCGTAGCGTACCGTACTACAACATAGAATAGCGGAGCGTAACGTAACGTGACGTGATGTAGGGTGACGTGATGTGACGTGACGTGACGTAGGGTGACGTGACATGACATGCCATGACATGACATGACATGACATGACATGATATGACATGACATGACATGACATGACATACACAACACAACACAACACAACACAACATAACACAACACAACATATATTTTGTTCATGCAAAATACGGGCATTAAAGTTATATTTCAATGGCATGAGGTAAGTGGTTATGTGCAGTAGAAACATTGCAATACTTACAACTGAAGTGATATAACTTCCTGCGCCTGACAAACACTTTTTAGTCGAAAAGTTTCGCCCCTCCTTAGTCTTGTATCATGTTGTTCGCGCTTGTTTTCGTTTTAGTAGTACGGTCAATACATTTACCTCGTGTTGGTTATTGTATTGAACCCACAGTCCATACAGACAGTCATCTTCTTCTGAAATGCGGAGTTGCACTTAATGAACGCTTTTACATTACAATGTTTTTCTTTTTAATAACACAACAGAATTTTGTTTTCGAGATAGCCAAGGCGATAAACGTCACGAAAGAATATCTGTTTATGTCAATGATTACTTGTTGCAATGAGACCGGAATGTTGTGATCTCTGCTCGAAAATCTCTGTGTTTTTAAAGGTCGATAATTTGAGTCCGTGAAGAGCTGGCGAGCAATATTTTTCATAAACTGTCTTCCTCACGACCTCATTCAAAATATAGGGAATGATAGATAACGTAGGGAATCTTCCTGTACTTTCAATCAACTTGATTTTTTTTAGCCGTTTGATAATATAAAAAGGGCAGTTTTATTTTGAATCACTGCGTTCGTGTCAGCCCAACAGCAGCTGCAAACGATGAAGTACGTCAGTGCGTCTGCAATAAATGTGTGCAGTCGGTAGACCCAGCATTTTTTAAAATGTCCAAATAGTCAGATTTTACTCATATATTTTATCCGACATCTGCACCTCCTTGCGTGTCAGTTTTTAAGCATTTAAAGCCAAGTTTCAATTGTTTTATTTGTTTGGTTTCTATTTTTTTTGTGGATCGCTATGTTGGAACCGATCGGAAGTGCTTGGAATCATGTTGCAGGGTGGACTATCTGATGTATGCACCATTTTCTGGTGGCAAATGAAGCCTTGTTGGAAGGTGGATTTTCTTAAGGGTACACATTTTTCGGGTGGCAAGTAAAAGTCCTTATTGTTTCACGAACTGTGAAGAATGCATCCCTTTCGGGTGGCAAATGAGATTCCTTGTTGCATTGTGGACTTTCTGAAATGTGCTTTTTCCGATCGGCAAATGAAAGCCCTTGTTGGAGAGTGGATTTTCTAAAAATAAATTCTTACCTTTTCGAGTGGCGAACGAAAGTCCTTATTGCAGGGTAGACTGTCGTAAGAGTACATGCTGTGCACTGTAGCGCGCCTCTCTTGCCCAGGCTGGCAACTCTGCAAATCAGAAGCTCCACTCGCTCTGACCCAAACTCCCTAATTCCCTGTCGTCTTTTTTCCCTCTCCTTCTCGAGGCGATTCACGCCGCGGACTCGTTGCATAGAAACCAGACCGGGACGCTGAATGCAACCTTGCCGTCGTGCCAGGGAGTGGAAATTCGCTCTCGCGGACCCAAGTCGGAGTAATTCCCTAGCAGGGTTTCATCCTGCCCTGGGCCCGGGGGTTCGTTTGGGAGTGGGATTTATTGGCCACTGATGACCACCCGGTCAGTTGTAGGCAACCCCAGACTCCAAGATTTATCTTCCCTTGCGACCGAGTTGAGCAACGGTCTAGAGGTTGGAGGAGGCTGAGAGAAGGGGAAAGGGGTGGAGGGTCGGGAGTTGAAAGAGTTTGGGTGGATAAGTATGCTGGTGGAAGAGATTGAGGAAATGAGGTTTGTGTGAGGTGGGGTGAGTTGAGGTTGGGTAGGACGAGAGTGGAAGTGGGGAATTAGACGTGTGTGTGTGTGTGTGTGTGTGTGTGTGTGTGTGTGTGTGTGTGTGTGTGTGTGTGTGTGTGTGTGTGTGACTGAGCGTACGTGTGGGAGAGAGAAAGAGAGAGAGAGAGAGAGAGAGAGAGAGAGAGAGAGAGAGCGTGTTTGTGTGTGCATGCAAGTGGATGTGTGTGCTTGTGCGCGTGCGCGTGTAAGTAAATCAAATTCAGACTACTTAATTTATCTAAGAGTGTCGTCGATAACAGAGTAGTATGACGTTAAGGCGAAAAGAAAAAAAAAGATAAGGAATCAAATGAAAGTCTTGGATTTTAGATCACACAATATCAAAAGAAACCGGTTATATTAAGGTTGGGAAGGGAAGTGGAGGAGAAGAGTGGGGAAAACAACCTGGATAGGTCTAAGGGAAGAGATGCTGTACGTGGGCAGAGAACGGGAGTCCAGTATTAAAGGAGGTCACGGCAGGACTAGACGGAATGCATTGTTGAGACGGTGATGAGAGGTAGAGATGGGTTACAAGGGGGTGGGGTAGGAGGAAGAGGAAGTTGAGTGAAGGGGGCAGGGGAGAGAGGGAGAAGGAAGAGACG
>JAWQFJ010007813.1:195000-196421 GCA_034096865.1 Theodoxus fluviatilis
CTGGTCGTTACTGTTTAATCGCTCTCCATCCAGAAGGGAGAAGACAGAGGACGGCTCAAAGCCGTAACTTGTCCTCCCACACTCCACGATAGAAGGCCCGGCCCCAGTGGGAAACAAGAAACGGTTACGGTCTCGTTGGCCAAGAAGGGCGCGGCAAGAAAAGCCGTATTTCCAATAGTTCAACATCGGCCAGAGAGTTTGCCATCTTGGATAATAATGACTAGAAGTGTCAATGTTTGAAGAGGAGACCCTTTTATAACCATTACAGGGATACGAGGTTGTAATTATAGCCCGAAAGTAACACCGAGAGTTTTAATTGGTTGTGAGCATAGATAAAAACTGTCAACGTCAGAGTGAAATACAAGGCATTTTCTTATTCAGACGTAACTTTCCAAAAGCGATTCTTTCAGATTGCGTCTTTTCCTGACTGACGACAATACAGACAGTTGAATTCCCACGTATGATAGTGATCACTCAGTCCCATCCAAAACATGGATTATTTGTACAAGTAGACACGCTCTCTCGGTGTCGAGCAACACTTTCTTCCAGTGCAAATAATTGTTTTTGCCAAACATCAGTGCAAAATAAGCGAGTCTCAACATATATTTTGTTACCCGTAGTGGCTTGTGTCTCATAAGAAGTGATTATCTCAAAGGTTAGCAAAGCACCAAATGTATGTGGAATGAAAAATGGTGTTGGACGGCCTTTGAGCTCTTATTGGGATATGTAAATCAATTATGTAAATAGTGAGCTGGTAACATGAACAAATAAACTATTTAAAGCTTAGTTATTCATCACTTGGAAACTGCACAGAGAGACGCGGTGGGTTAATTCTTACCCGGAACTCACAGGTAGGTATAGTAATTGATACACCCCTCTTGTTGATAAGAAAATGTGAATATTTGCGGGAGGGGGTGGGGAGGAGGAATATTTTATACTTTTAAAAGGAACCGACTTAACAGGCAAAATTCCCGGCCCTTAGCTCAAAGCCTTTGAAAACTCACTTGTTTTCCAAAAAAAAGCAAACCTTCCACATTGGTGTTAAATTGCTGGCTCCATAGCACGCTACTGTCATCAAACATTTCCATCACAAAACACAATGTTTGACTGTGAAAAGATTTACTGTGAAATGTTTTTCATGTACTACAAACCATGAATCTAGGTCCACTTATGCAGAAGGATTTACAAACAAATAGAGACGTTTTGTTCACACACGCGCGTGAGCGGGCAAGCACGCACGCACGCACGCACTCACACACATACGCACATACGCACGCACACACACGCACGCACACACACACATACATACACACGCACCACACGCACAAATGCACACACACACGTGCGCGCGCGCACGCACACAGAGGCACGTACACACACAAACACACGCTTACACACACACAATTACATACACGTACACA
>JAWQFJ010007814.1:0-10000 GCA_034096865.1 Theodoxus fluviatilis
CGAAGTGTTTGTGTTCCATGACAGTGTAGGACAAAGTGTCTGTGTAGTAGGACGAAGTGTCTGTGTTCCATGACAGTGAAGGACGAAGTGTCTGTGTAGTAGGACGAAGTGTCTGTGTTCCATGAC
Organism: Theodoxus fluviatilis; assembly: GCA_034096865.1. NCBI lineage: Eukaryota > Metazoa > Mollusca > Gastropoda > Cycloneritida > Neritidae > Theodoxus > Theodoxus fluviatilis. Next base: position 127 of record JAWQFJ010007814.1, read on the forward strand.
AGTGAAGGACGAAGTGTCTGTGTTCCATGACAGTGAAGGACGAAGTGTCTGTGTTCCATGACAGTGTAGAACAAAGTGTCTGTGTTCCATGACAGTGTATGACAAAGTGTCTGTGTTCCGTGACAGTGTATGACAAAGTGTCTGTGTAGTAGGACAAAAAGTCTGTGTTTCATGACAGTGTAGGACGAAGTGTCTGTGTTCCATGACAGTGTAGGACAAAGTGTCTGTGTTCCATGACAGTGTAGGACAAAGTGTCTGTGTTCCATGACAGTGTAGGACAAAGTGTCTGTGTAGTAGGACGAAGTGTCTGTGTTCCATGACAGTGAAGGACGAAGTGTCTGTGTTCCATGACAGTGTAGGACAAAGTGTCTGTGTTCCATGACAGTGTAGGACGAAGTGTCTGTGTAGTAGGACGAAGTGTCTGTGTTCCATGACAGTGAAGGACGAAGTGTCTGTGTTCCATGACAGTGTAGGACAAAGTGTCTGTGTTCCATGACAGTGTAGGACAAAGTGTCTGTGTAGTAGGACGAAGTGTCTGTGTTCCATGACAGTGAAGGACAAAGTGTCTGTGTTCCATGACAGTGTAGGACGAAGTGTCTGTGTTCCATGACAGTGTAGGACGAAGTGTCTGTGTTCCATGACAGTGTAGGACAAAGTGTCTGTGTTCCATGACAGTGTAGGACGAAGTGTATGTGTTCCATGACAGTGTAGGACGAACTGTCTGTGTTCCATAACAGTGTAGGAAAAGTGTCTGTGTTCCATGACAGTGTAGGACAAAGTGTCTGTGTTCCATGACAGTGTAGGACAAAGTGTCTGTGTTCCATGACAGTTTACGACAAAGTGTCTGTGTTCCATGACAGTGTAGGACGAAGTGTATGTGTTCCATGACAGTGTAGGACGAAGTGTCTGTGTTCCATAACAGTGTAGGACAAAGTGTCTGTGTTCCATGACAGTGTAAGACAAAGTGTCTGTGTTCCATGACAGTGTAGGACAAAGTGTCTGTGTTCCATGACAGTGTAGGACAAAGTGTCTGTGTTCCATGACAGTGAAGGACAAAGTGTCTGTGTTCCATGACAGTGTAGGACAAAGTGTCTGTGTTCCATGACAGTGTAGGACGAAGTGTCTGTGTTCCATGACAGTGTAGGACGAAGTGTCTGTGTTCCATGACAGTGTAGAACAAAGTGTCTGTGTTCCATGACAGTGTAGGACAAAGTGTCTGTGTTCCATGACAGTGTAGAACAAAGTGTCTGTGTTCCATGACAGTGTAGGACAAAGTGTCTGTGTTCCATGACAGTGTAGGACAAAGTGTCTGTGTTCCATGACAGTGTAGAACACAGTGTCTGTGTTCCATGACAGTGTAGGACAAAGTGTCTGTGTTCCATGACAGTGTAAGACAAAGTGTCTGTGTTCCATGACAGTGTAAGACAAAGTGTCTGTGTTCCATGACAGTGTAAGACAAAGTGTCTGTGTTCCATGACAGTGTAAGGACAAAGTGTCTGTGTTCCATGACAGTGTAGACAAAGTGTCTGTGTTCCATGACAGTGTAGGACAAAGTGTCTGTGTTCCATGACAGTGTAAGACAAAGTGTCTGTGTTCCATGACAGTGTAAGGACAAAGTGTCTGTGTTCCATGACAGTGTAAGACAAAGTGTCTGTGTTCCATGACAGTGTAAGACAAAGTGTCTGTGTTCCATGACAGTGTAGGACAAAGTGTCTGTGTTCCATGACAGTGTAAGACAAAGTGTCTGTGTTCCATGACAGTGTAGGACGAAGTGTCTGTGTTCCATGACAGTGTAAGACAAAGTGTCTGTGTTCCATGACAGTGTAGGACAAAGCGTCTGTGTTCCATGACAGTGTAGGACAAAGTGTCTGTGTTCCATGACAGTGTAGGACAAAGTGTCTGTGTTCCATGACAGTGTAGGACAAAGTGTCTGTGTTCCATGACAGTGTAGGACAAAGTGTCTGTGTAGTAGGACGAAGTGTCTGTGTTCCATGACAGTGTAGGACAAAGTGTCTGTGTTCCATGACAGTGTAGGACAAAGTGTCTGTGTTCCATGACAGTGTAGGACAAAGTGTCTGTGTTCCATGACAGTGAAGGACAAAGTGTCTGTGTTCCATGACAGTGTAGGACAAAGTGTCTGTGTTCCATGACAGTGAAGGACAAAGTGTCTGTGTTCCATGACAGTGTAGAACAAAGTGTCTGTGTTCCATGACAGTGTAGGACAAAGTGTCTGTGTTCCATGACAGTGTAGGACAAAGTGTCTGTGTTCCATGACAGTGAAGGACAAAGTGTCTGTGTAGTAGGACGAAGTGTCTGTGTTCCATGACAGTGTAGGACAAAGTGTCTGTGTTCCATGACAGTGTAGAACAAAGTGTCTGTGTTCCATGACAGTGTAGAACAAAGTGTCTGTGTTCCATGACAGTGTAGGACAAAGTGTCTGTGTAGTAGGACGAAGTGTCTGTGTTCCATGACAGTGTAGGACAAAGTGTCTGTGTTCCATGACAGTGTAGGACAAAGTGTCTGTGTTCCATGACAGTGTAGGACAAAGTGTCTGTGTTCCATGACAGTGTAGGACAAAGTGTCTGTGTTCCATGACAGTGTAGGACAAAGTGTCTGTGTTCCATGACAGTGTAGACAAAGTGTCTGTGTTCCATGACAGTGTAGGACAAAGTGTCTGTGTTCCATGACAGTGAAGGACAAAATGTCTGTGTAGTAGGACGAAGTGTCTGTGTTCCATGACAGTGTAGGACAAAGTGTCTGTGTTCCATGACAGTGTAGAACAAAGTGTCTGTGTTCCGTGACAGTGAAGGAGGGGGTGGGATATGCTTCATGGTGAATGAACGTTGGTGCACGGACACTAAGGTATTGTCTACTTTCTGCTCCCCTTACCTGGAGACGTTGGTGCTGCAGTGTCGTCCGTTCTACCTTCCTCGTGAGTTTACCTCCCTTGTGCTGGTAGGCGTCTACATTCAGCCTAAAGCCAACACCGCTACTGCCATCAACGAACTCTCTAAGCAAGTCACCGCTGCTGAAAGGCAGTACCCTGACTCACATGTTATTGTCCTAGGTGATTTCAATCACACCAAGCTCACTAAAGAACTGCCGAAATACAAGCAGCACGTCAAGTGCGCTACGAGGAAGTCAGCTACGCTGGACCACTGCTACAGCACGATACGCAAAGCTTACCGCGCCATCCCTCGCCCCCCTCTCGGCCGCTCCGACCACGCCATGATTCAGCTGATCCCATCCTACCGCCAGAAGCTGAAGTCAGCCAAGCCCCAGGTGAGAACAGTTAAGCGCTGGAACCAAGACTCCATACAGCAGCTCCAGGGCTGCCTGGAGTGTACAGACTGGGACGCGCTCACCTGCACCTGTGCAGACATCCACGAGCGCACAGACGTCGTCACGTCGTACGTCAGCTTCTGTGAGGATTTCTGTATCCCCACCAGGCAAGTTAAAACGTGGCCTAACGACAAACCTTGGTTTTCCGGCAGCCTAAGGGCGTTGGTGAAGGCTAAGGAGGAAGCCCACAGCAGCGGTGACGTGGCGGCCTACAAGCGCGCCAAGTACGACCTCGAGAAGGCGATCCGCAAGGCCAAGTGGTACTACAGACAGAAGCTGGAGGCTCAGTTCCAGTCAGGCAACGCGCGAGCGGTGTGGCAGGGCCTGCAGTCCGTCACCAACTTCAAGAAGAAGGGCACTTGCGCTGACGCCAGTGACAAGCAGCTACCCGACAAGCTCAACGAGTTCTATGCTCGTTTTGATCGCAAGAACACTGCTCCTGTCACGGTCACGCCCCCTGACCCCGCCTCCCCTCTCCCCCCTCCCTTCATTGTAGAGGAGTCGGCGGTGAGGAAACTGTTCAAGAAACAGAACAGCAGGAAGGCGGCTGGTCCCGACGGAGTGTCCTCCTCAACGATCAAACACTGCTCCGAGCAGCTTGCCCCGGTCTTCACGCAGATCTTCAACTCCTCCCTTGAACAGTCTGTCGTCCCCTCTGGCTTCAAACGCTCCACCATCATTCCCGTCCCCAAGAAGGCAACGGTGGCGTCCCTCAACGACTACCGCCCGGTCGCCCTGACTTCGGTGGTGATGAAGGTCTTCGAGCGACTAGTCCTCAAGCATATCCAGTCCGTCACCACCGACAGGATGGACTCGCGGCAGTTTGCATACCGGACCAATCGGTCTGTCGACGACGCCGTCGCGCTGGCCATCCACTTCGTCCTCCAGCATCTCGAGTCGCCCAACAACTATGCCCGACTCCTCTTTGTGGACTACAGCAGCGCTTTTAACACCATCGTCCCTCAGAGACTCTTTGACAAGCTGCTGACCCTCGACCTCTCTCCTTCCATCTGTCACTGGGTCCTGGACTTTCTCCTGCGTCGTCCCCAGGCCGTTAAGATCAGCGACCTCACCTCCCAGACCCTCATCCTGAACACTGGCGCCCCCCAGGGGTGCGTGCTGTCCCCTCTCCTCTACTGCCTCTACACGAACGACTGCGTGTCACATCACGAGTCTGTGCAGCTCATCAAGTTCGCGGACGACACTACAGTCGAAGGTGCGATCTCCAACAGCGACGAATCCCACTACCGCCGGGAAGTCGACTGCTTGGTGTCGTGGTGTGGTGAGAACAGTCTTGAGCTGAACACCACCAAGACCCAGGAGATGATCGTCGACCTGAGGAAGAATCCCACCCCCATCGTTCCACTGATGATCGGCGGCCAGGCCATTGAGATCGTGGACTGTTTCAAGTTCCTCGGCACGCTCATCTCCTCCGACCTCAGTTGGGGCAACAACATTGACGGCATCCATAAGAGTGCCCAGCAGCGGCTGTACTTCCTGAGGCAGCTCAAGAAGTTTGGACTGTCTCCGGAGATCATGCTCCAGTTCTACCGTGCTGTGGTGGAAAGTGTTCTTACCTTCTCCATCTGTGTGTGGTTCGGAGGGGCCACTCAACAGCAGAAAGACAAGCTGGAGCGTGTCGTGCACGCTGCTGGCAGGATCATTGGCCGTGATCTGCCCTCCCTAGCCTCTATCTACGCCCAGCGCATAGTGCGCAAGTCCCGTAAGATTGTGGCGGACCCCTCCCACCCTGCTTGCTCCCTCTTCCAGCTCCTTCCCTCTGGCCGTCGTTTCAGGTCCCTCAAAACGCGCACATGCCGTTTTCAGAACTCGTTCTTTCCCACGGCGGTGACGGAGCTCAACGCTGTCCAGAACCTCCCCAGGCAGCTTTGCCGCCGCTGATCCTGTCGGCGGTGCGCACACACTTCTCCACATCTATGACAGTGCCACTTTCTCTTTTGTGCTTCCTCTGGGTTATATGGACTGCTTCTGAGTGTGGTTGGGGTGGGGGGAGGGGTGGGGGAGGGGGTGGGGGTGGGGAAGGGTTGGTCTTCTTGTAGTTGCGCAGGGTTGTTTTTGTATTGTTCTATTGTATTCTTTTGTGTGGTGACGGGGGGTGGGATGGGGGTGGGGGGGTGGGGGGGTACGTCTTAGTGGTCTTGTCTCTGTTCATATGTATTATTTATTGTCACTTAAAAGGGGGGTGGGTGGGTGGGTGTATCATCTTAGTTTGTTCCTCTTTTGTCAACAGTTCTTAAATAGTAACTTTAATTGTTCATTGTATATTGCCCCATTTACCAGTTAATCCTTTGGTTTCAGGTGCAGTCTTATCTCTTGTCTGTGTGCAGCTGCGTGAGTGAGGTACATCGGGAAATGTCCATGTTTTTTGCATAAACGGCGTGTTAGGGTGTGTAAGCGATGCGTGTGTTTGGCTTTTTGTTTTGTTTCTTTTTTAGCCTTCATCACTTAGTTTTCCTCGTGCTCGTTTTTTAAATGATGTCACTTGGCGCAATAAATTACTGTGTACTGTGTACTGTGTGTACTGTAGGACAAAGTGTCTGTGTAGTAGGACGAAGTGTCTGTGTTCCATGACAGTGTAGGACAAAGTGTCTGTGTAGTAGGACAAAGTGTCTGTGTAGTAGGACGAAGTGTCTGTGTTCCATGACAGTGTAGGACGAAGTGTCTGTGTTCCATGACAGTGTAGGACAAAGTGTCTGTGTTCCATGACAGTGTAGGACAAAGTGTCTGTGTTCCATGACAGTGTAGGACAAAGTGTCTGTGTTCCATGACAGTGAAGGACGAAGTGTCTGTGTTCCATGACAGTGTAGGACGAAGTGTCTGTGTTCCATGACAGTGTAGGACGAAGTGTCTGTGTTCCATGACAGTGTAGGACAAAGTGTCTGTGTTCCGTGACAGTGTAGGACAAAGTGTCTGTGTAGTAGGACGAAGTGTCTGTGTTCCATGACAGTGTAGGACAAAGTGTCTGTGTTCCATGACAGTGTAGGACAAAGTGTCTGTGTTCCATGACAGTGTAGGACAAAGTGTCTGTGTTCCATGACAGTGTAAGACAAAGTGTCTGTGTTCCATGACAGTGTAGGACGAAGTGTCTGTGTTCCATGACAGTGTAAGACAAAGTGTCTGTGTTCCATGACAGTGTAAGACAAAGTGTCTGTGTTCCATGACAGTGTAGACAAAGTGTCTGTGTTCCATGACAGTGTAAGACAAAGTGTCTGTGTTCCATGACAGTGTAAGACAAAGTGTCTGTGTTCCATGACAGTGTAAGACAAAGTGTCTGTGTTCCATGACAGTGTAGGACAAAGTGTCTGTGTTCCATGACAGTGTCAGACAGAGTACTTGTCTTATAGTACAGTGTGGGACAGAGACAGCTGGTGTGTTTGTGTTGCATTACTGTATAGGACAGTGTGTGTCGGTGTTCCATTACAGTGTGGGACAGAGACAGCTGGTGTGTCTTGTGTTGCATTACTGTATAGGACAGTGTGTGTCGGTGTTCCATTACAGTGTGGGACAGAGACAGCTGGTGTGTCTATGTTGCATTACTGTATAGGACAGGGTGTACCGGTGTTCTGTTACAGTGTGGGACAGAGACAGCTGGTGTGCCTATGTTCTATTACAGTTTGGGACAGAGACAGCTGGTGTGCCTGTGTTCTGTTACAGTGTGGGACAGAGACAGCTGGTTTGCCCATGTTCTGTTACAGTTTGGGACAGAGACAGCTGGTGTGCCTGTGTTCTATTACAGTGTGGGACAGAGACAGCTGGTGTGCCTGTGTTCTATTACAGTGTTGGACAGAGACAGCTGGTGTGCCTGTGTTCTATTACAGTGTGGGACAGAGACAGCTGGTGTGCCTGTGTTCTATTACAGTGTGGGACAGAGACAGCTGGTGTGCCTGTGTTCTATTACAGTGTGGGACAGAGACAGCTGGTGTGCCTGTGTTCTATTACAGTGTGGGACAGAGACAGCTGGTGTGCCTGTGTTCTATTACAGTGTGGGACAGAGACAGCTGGTGTGCCTGTGTTCTATTACAGTGTGGGACAGAGACAGCTGGTGTGCCTGTGTTCTATTACAGTGTGGGACAGAGACAGCTGGTGTGCCTGTGTTCTATTACAGTGTGGGACAGAGACAGCTGATGTGCCTGTGTTCTATTACAGTGTGGGACAGAGACAGCTGGTGTGCCTGTGTTCTATTACAGTGTGGGACAGAGACAGCTGGTGTGCCTGGCCAGGACGCTGCTGAGACACACCAAGATCCTGGTGCTGGACGAGGCCACGGCTGCCGTGGACCTGGAGACGGACGAGCTGGTGCAGCAGACCATTCGCCACGAGTTCCAGGACTGTACCATCCTGACCATCGCCCACAGACTCAACACCATCCTCGACTACGACAGGTGGGTGGGGAAAGATTTTACTGTAGAATCTGACTCGATAGGAGGTGTGGTGATATCCTCCTCCTCCCTCCTCCCTCTTCCTCCTCAATTATCCTTCCCCCTCCTCCTCCCTCCTCCTCCATCCTCCTCCCTCCTCCTCCCTCCTCCTCTCTCCTCCTCCCTCCTCTCCCTCCTCCTCCCTTCCTCCTCCTCCTCTCCTCTCCTCTCCTCCTCTTCCTCTATCCTCCTCCTCTCCCTCCTCCTCCTCCTCCTCCTCCTCCTCCTCCTCCTCCTCCTCCTCCTCCTCCCTCCTCCTCCTCCTCCTCCTCCTCCTCCTCCTCCTCCTTACCTCCTCCTCCTCCTCCCCTTCCTCCTCCTCCTCCCTCCTCCCTCCTCTTTCCTTCCTCCTCTTCCTCCTCTCACCCTCCTCTCTCTCTCCTCTCTCTCCCTCCTCCTCCCTCCTCCTTCCTCCCTACTCCTCCTCCACTACTCCTCCTCCTCCTCCCTTCTCCTTTTCCTCCCTCCTCCTCCCTCCTCCTTCTCCTCCTCCTCTCTCCTCCTCTCCCCATTTCCCTCCTCCTCCATCCTCCTCCATCCTCCTCTCCCTTCCTCTCTTCCTCTCGTCTCCTTCCCCCTCCTCCCTCCTCCTCTCTCCTCCTCCCTCCTCCTCCCCCTCCTCTCTCTCCTCCTCCCTCCTCCTCCCCTCTCCTCCTCCCTCCTCCTCCTCCTCCTTTCCTCCCTCCTCCTCTCCTCCCTCTCCTCTTCCTCCTCTCCTCCTCTCCTCCTCCTCCTCCCTCCTCCTCCCTTCTCCTCCTCCCTCCTCCTCCTCCTCCTCCTCCTCCTCCTCCTCCTCCTCCTCCTCCTCCTCCTCCCCCTCCTCCTCCTCCTCCCCTTCCTCCTCCCCTCCTCCTCCTCCTCCTCCTCCTCCTCCTCCCTCTTTTTTCCTCCCTCTTTCCTCCTCCCTCTTTCCTCCTTCTCCTCCCTCCTCCTCCTCCTCCTCCTCCTCCTCCTCCTCCTCCCTCCTCCTCCCTCCTCCCTCCTCCTCCCACCTCCTTCCTCCTTCTCCTTCCTCCTCCTCTTCTTTCCTCCTCCTCCTCCTTCCTCCTTCGTCATCCTCCCTTCTCCTCCTCTTTCCTCTCTCCACCTCTCTTCTCCTCCCTTTTCCTCCTTCCTATTCCTTCCTCCTCTTCCCTCCTCCTCCCTCCCTCCCTCCGCCCTTCCCTCCCCTCCCTCCCATTCCCCTCCTCCTCCTCCCTCCTCCTTTTCTTCTTCTTTTCCTCCTCTCTCCCTCCTCATCTCCCTCCCTCCTCCTTCCTCCTCCTCCTCTTCTTCTCCTTCTCCCTTCTCCTCTGTCTCCTCTTCCCTCTTCCTCCTCCCTCCTCCTCCTCCCTCCTCCTCCTTCCTTCTCCCTCCTCCTTCCTCTTCCTCCCTCCTCCCTCCTTTCTCCTCCTCCTCCCTTTCCTCCCTTTCCTCCTTCCTTCTCCTCCTTCCTCCTCCCTCCTCCCTCTCCTCCCTCCTTCTCCCTCCCTCCTTCCTCTTCCTCCACCCTTTTCCTCCTCCACTCCTCCTATTTCCTTCTCCTCCCTCCTTTCTCCTCCTCTCTCCTCCTCCTCCTCCCTCCTTCTCCTGATCCTTCTCCCCCTCCTCCTCCCTCCTTCTCCTTTTTCCTCCCTCTCCTCCTCCTTCTCTCCTCCCTCCTCCTCCCTCCTCTCCTCCTCCTCCCTCCTCCTCCCTCCTCCTCGTTATCGATGTAAATCATCATTACAGTCGCAGCATGATTCGCTCAGTGGCAATATTATTGTGTAAGTTTGTACAACCCGAATAGCAAAACTTAACATTGACTTACTGTTAATCTCCTCGAAGCGTTCTGGTACAAATGACAACGTTTGTTTGTTGCAAATATGGTCATTCTTAATTGTCAGAGAATGCGGGCTCTGATAACATAAGCAACCGTCTACGAGGTGAATGTCTATTCAACAGGGATGCATTTATAAGAAGCGTAGCTGTCTCAGGTTCCGTTGCTTACAGACTGACGGTGTATCGCACACACTGCTGGGAAGGTGTACAACTGTGTGTGTTTGATTTATTTGCAGAGTGATCGTGATGAGCGATGGAGTCATACGAGAGTTCGATTCTCCAAAGTCCCTCCT
>JAWQFJ010007814.1:15000-35000 GCA_034096865.1 Theodoxus fluviatilis
GGGGCTTCTGGAACTGGTGTTGGCGCACGTTGCTGTGATGTTTGTTGTTGTGGTGTTGATGCTCGTGGCCTGAGGAAACGTCGATTGCGGGTGTAGGTACCACCGTCGTTTGTCTCCACTTGGTATGTTCGTGGGGTGTTCTTCAAGTTGGTGACAGTAGCTGGTTTCCATGCATCTCCCTTGAAGAGTTGGACATTTACTGTGTCACCAGGTTTCAGTGGTTTCAGAGGGCGAGCGGAGCGGTCGTAGTATTTTTTCTGTGTTGCCTGAATCTGATGTCGTCTGGAGGTTACTTTGTTGGGATTGATGGTGGTAGGTTGTAGAGTTGTTTCAGCAGCTGGCAGGATGGAGCGGAGCTGGCGTCCCATTAGAAGTTGAGCTGGTGAGGCGAGGTCATCCACAGGAGTACATCGATACTCGAGCAGGGCAAAGAGTGGATTGGCGCCATCAAGTTTTGCTTTGGAGAGGATGCGCTTAGCTGTTTGGACTGTCTTTTCTGCCAAGCCATTGGACTGCGGGTAACCTGGGCTGGAGGTGATGTGGCTGAAGTCCCATTTGGTGGTGAAATCTTGAAACTCCTTGGCGGTGAACTGTGGACCGTTGTCGCTTATCACGGTCTCTGGGATGCCATGGCGAGCAAAGTGTGCCGATATTTTCCTGATGACTGCATGGGAAGTAGTTGTAAGCAATTCATCAATTTCGAAGAAACGGCTGTAGTAGTCTACGGTGATTAGGAAATTTCTGTTGCCCCGTTTGCTCCAAACTCAGCAAATCCAACTCAAAGGAACCGCTGATCCCTCACAAGCCTCCATCTCGTCCATGGCAGAAGAGCGGAGGAAGAAGTTCGAGCAACACGCAAAGCTCATGTTCAAAGGCCCCCTACGTGCGGTTGAGCAAGAAAGCCAGTGCGCATACCTGCTGATATGGGTCGGCGAAACAGGCCGAGAAATTTACAACTCATGGAATTTAACAGAAGAAGAAAGCAAGTCCATCAATACTCTTTATGAAAAATTCGGACAACATAGCCTTCCTCGAAAAAACTCTGTCTTCTCTCGCTACCTCTTCCAAAAACGCGAACAAAGACAGGACGAAACCTTTGACGCGTTCGTCACTGACTTAAGAAATAAAGTAAAAGAATGTTTGTTTGATAAACCGGAAGAACGTGTGCGAGATCAAATAGTGGCAGGCATCGCCTCCACAACCATCAGAGAAAAGCTCCTAAATGAAGGAGACGATCTAACAATGATGAAGGCCATAGATATTGCCAACCTATGCGACAACTCCTGAAAGAAGACAGCGAATTCATCTGGGACCAACAGCAAGACAAAGCATTCCGTTATGACGAGTGCCGGGACGTCACTTTCCCAATGGAGTTGCTTCCCTTGATACACAACGTGATCGGGAGATCAAAACATTACAGAAACCATTCGAGGAGCTTGCTTAGAATACGACCGTCTTTGACAAGTTCATTTGTTTTGCAAATGTCCTGTAGTGGCAGGCAAGGAGTTAGTTGGTAGCTTAGTAAGCAGACGTCGCACAGGAAAGGTACGTACATTAACACTTGGGCCAATATATTCCTAGACATGGTAGGCCTACCATGGCAGTACCTAAACATTGCCAAGCTGTGATTCCAGGGAGGTGTTGATGTTTCAATGAAGAAAACTTTACTCGATTTGATAGAGATAGATGGCTAAATGTTAATCGAGTAGATAGAGATGGATAGCTGAATGTTACTGTTGATAGAGATAGATGGATAACTGAATGTTACTGTTGATAGAGATAGATGGATAACTGAATGTTACTGTTGATAGGGATAGATGGATAGATATTACTAGCTATACATAGCTAACTACATAGCTATAGATGGCTGTTATTAGAGTTGATAGAGATAGGGCGCTTATTGTTACTCGAGTTGATATTGATATAGATAAATGGCTGAATGTTACTCGATTTGATAGATGACCAAGTCGTGAATCAATTGAATATGCAATGGTTTGTTCTAATCTACAGACCTGTACTGTTCACTTGATCTATGTCTGTTTGCGTATCTGTATGTCCAAGTATTTGCTTGTGTATTTCAGTGTTTGTGTGTATGTGTGTATGTGCTTCAGCCTGTCCATATATGTGTACTTGCTTGTGTGTATGTTTGCGCGTGGGTTTCTTTGTGTTCGTTTGAATGTATGTTCGCTTGTGTGTGTGCGTGTGTCTGTGTTTGTATGTGTGTGTGTGTGTGTGTGTGTGTGTGAGTGTGTGTGTGTGTGAGAGAGAGAGAGTGAGTGAGAGAGAGAGATAGAGAGTGAGTGACTGAGTGACTGAGTGAGTGACTGAGTGAGTGAATGAATGTTTGCTTGAGTGAGTAAGTGAGTGAATGAATATGTGCTTGAGTGAGAGAATGCTTAAGTGAGTGAGTGCTTAAGTGAGTGAGTGCTTGAGTGAGTGTGTGCTTGAGTGAGAGAGTGCTTAAGTGAGTGAGTGCTTGAGTGAGAGAGTGAGTGCTTGAGTGAGTGCTTAAGTGAGTGAATGTTGAGTGAGAGAGTGAGTGAGCGAGCGAGCGAGCGAGCGAGGGAGGGAGAGAGGAAACCAGTCAGCCACCCAGCCAGCTGGCTCGCCAGCTATCCAACTAGCCAATCAGTTAATCAGTCAATCCGTCGGTCAGTCAGTCTGTCAGTCAGTCGGTCAGTCAGTCAGTTAGTCAGTCAGTCAGTCAGTCAGTCAGTCAAACAGTCAGTCAGTGAGTGGGTGGGTGGGTGGGTTGGATGGGTGGGTGGGTGGGTGGATGGGTGGGTGGGTAAGTGAGTGAGTGAGTGAGTAACTGAGTGACTGAGTGAGTGACTGAGTGAGTGAATGAATGTTTGCTTGAGTGAGTAAGTGAGTGAATGTATGTGTGCTTGAGTGAGAGAGTGCTTAAGTGAGTGAGTGCTTGAATGAGAGAGTGAGTGCTTGAGTGAGTGCTTAAGTGAGTGAATGCTTGAGTGAGTGAGTGAGCGAGCGAGCGAGGGAGGGAGGAAACCAGCCAGCCACCCAGCCAGCTGGCTAGCCAGCTATCCAACTAGCAAATCAGTCACTCAGTCAATCCGTCGGTCAGTCAGTCGGTCAGTCAGTCAGTCAGTCAGTCAGTCTGTCAGTCAGTCGGTCAGTCAGTCAGTCAGTCAGTCGGTCAGTCAGTCAGTCAGTGCCTGAGCTGAGCTAACAGAAGAAGCATTACACGAGTTCTACTAGTCTCTTGGACATGTGGAGGGAAGGGGAAGCCCATAGTGCATCATCTTTAGTTGGCAGATCTCTGTTGTAGTGTATGACTGATCGCAAGACTAAGTGCTGGAATATTACAACATATGACCGGAACCACTCGATGTCAATCTCATCTGTTGAAGCCCCTGGCAGCTGGGCTTTCGGGGCCTGCTCCAGTAGCTCAGCCAGGAGAGACAAGCAGCGAACTTGTCACCAGGGGACAATGGATCTAATGTCGGTCACCCCGACCTTTCCCTGGTTCATTATATCCAGAGGGATGCAGCCTCGGCCACCTTCTGAAGCTCACTTGTAACCCTCCCCACCTTCTCAGACCCGGTGTCTAGACCTCACAAGACTCGGATGACAGACCCTGCTAGACAGCCTCTGCAGCCTGCCTCAACTGGCTTCGTCCGACAACCCCACCCTCTTCGATGGCAATGGCTCTCTAGTTCAGAGTGTGAAAGTCCTTGTCATTACAAAGTGTAAAGCGGTTTGAGCACCGATCAATGGTGGAAAGTCGCTATATAAAATCACACCATTACCTTTTACATCAAACCACTGCCGCACTGAGAATAACAACGCCGGACACGAAGGGAGCGAGAAAGACGTTTTCCGCTTCCAGGCGCATTTAGACGACTAACTAAAGCAAGCAACCCATTTTAAACAAGCAGTACTTCATCCTGACTTTGATGGAGAAATTTCCTACCGTTGTCCAAAGAATTTGTAGTTTTTGACTCACATGCGAAGCAAAAGTGAGTCTATGTACTCACCCGTTTCGTCCGTCCGGGCGTCCGGGCGTCCGGGCGTCCGAAAACGTTAACGTTGGATTTTTCTCGGAGACTATTAAGTCTATCAATACCAAATGTGGCATGATGGTGTATGATGACAAGGCCTCAAAAAACGTATATAGTTACTTGTCCTTGCTTCAAGGTCAAGGTCGCAGGGGCCATAAATGTTGTCTAAAAAACAGTCATTTTCACATTTTCTCAAATTTCTCTGAAGGTTTTGAGATTGGATACCTGACCTATATATGGTATATAGGGCAAAGTAAGTCCTATCTTTTGATTTCAGTTTGGTTTACCTTGCTTCAAGGTCAAGGTCACAGGAGCCCTTAAAAGTTGGACTGTATACATATTTTGAAGTGACCTTGACCGCGAACTATGGAAGATGACTGTTTCAAACTTAATAATTATGTGGGGCACATGTTATACTTTCATCATGAGACACATTTGGTCACACATCATCAAGGTCAAGGTCACTTTGACCCTTATGAAATTTGACCAAAATGGGATAGTGAACCACTAAAAGTGACCATATCTCATGGTAGAAAGTGCCAATAAGCACCATTGTGCTTCCTATGTCTTGAATTAGCAGCTTTGTGTTGCATGACCTTGGATGATCTTGACCTTGTGTCAAGGTCACATGTATTTTTGTAGGAAAAAAGTGTAAAGCATTTCTTAGTGTATGATGTCATTGGTAGGTTTAGTTGTTTGACCTTGACCTTGAAGGTACCCGAAGGTCAAGGTCATATAAAGGTCAAGGTCAAGCATGTGAGTCGTATGGGCTTTGCCCTACTTGTTAAGGTGGTGTTGTCGGTTCGAGCAGCATGACTTCGCAATGTCGACTGATGTGAAGGGAAATAGACTGTCCTCATTGATGAGTTGACAGTATTTTTGCTAGGGCCGGCACACACGGTGGACTCACGAGACAGGACAACTGACTTCCAGGGATGTGGGATAGGTGACGGTCTTCAGAGTAAGAGCTCACATGGTGCCACAACATGACAAAGGAAAAACGCCTGAAGACGGGGGCTTCCGGTGATTCAGGCTGTATGTTTCAGTTAATGCACAAACTTTCTCCTTTCCTTTTGTAAGTTTGCGGAATTGACATTGTGTCCAAACTGAGACTGAACATCTCAGGGATTTGAAGGGGTGCCTTGCTGCTGAGTATGTACAGATTTGTTCGACTGCTCTCGCAAGCAGTATGAAATATGCATTTTACAGATAATTCAAATCTTCATTAAGCAGTGAACTGTATGATCTGTATAGTATTGATAAAGAAATTTCATAAACACTATTGTTCTTTCCGTGCGGTTGTCAGTGAAATGCATGTTCATAGACATCGTTTCATCATTGATGCCCACGTCTCATATCTGTGTCTATCATGTAATGAAGGAAACGACGATGGACTGCCTGTTTTGTTTAGATGCCCTGCGTACGCAGATTTCAGGCAGAGGTACGTGGTCTGTACGTTTGCTGCAATGTATCACGTTGAAGTTTATGATGTTATGACGAGTGAGAACATGGGCATAACAAGGTCATCTGCCATGTACCTGTACCACGCCTTCAAACGTAGACAAGCAGCACTGAAAACAACCGATGAGTTGTACATAGAATTAGGTTATGATAGGCCGGGGTCCCGACAAATAAATATCGTTCGTTCCTTCCTTTCTGGGTGTGTATCTCCATGTGTGTGTACAGGTGTGCGAGTGTGCGCGTGCATGAACATATGCGTGAACATGTTTGTACGGGTGCGTTTTACATTCGTTTATGATCGCGCAAGTGTGTGGACGCTTGGGTGTAAGCAATTAAGGGCATTCATACGTGTGCGCGTTGTGAGCGTTTGCGTGTCTATGTGTTGTGTCTTCCAAAATCTCCAGAGACGTGGTGCCCTGAAATGAAGTCTGCTCTACAACTTTCAGCGGCGGAGGCACACCGTGACGAGGACCATGACGTCAGCAAGGCGCTTGCTGGGCCACACAGTTCCGCTCTGTTGCTCCTTGCATACCCTCCTCTGGCTGCAGACTGCAGTGGCTACTGACACCTTGAGTATGTACAGGAGTGTTTCGTGTGTATGTGTCTTCTGCATGTGTGTGAATGCATGCATGAATGCATGAATGAATGAACGAACGAACGAACGAATGAATAAATGAATGAATGAATGAATGCACTTATGGGAGAGGAGAAGTCACTTGAGCTAAGTCGTCTGCTCGAGGTTGCAACATCAGGATCCTAGGTCAAACAGTGTACCCGTTGGACAAAAATGATCGTTGGTAAGGCGCTCCAAGATGAATTGCTTGATCACCTAATGCATATATATATAACTTGAACAAAGCAGAGTAAACTAGTGCATGTTTTTATGTTTGCAGTTATTCCCCTCTTACGAATAGTGAAGGGAGACGCGGAGGGGAAGGGGGGGGGAGGGGTGTCTGTGAAGTGAAGGAGGTGAAGTGGCCGAGTGGTTAGCGCGCTGGACCTACAGCCGCTTGCGGCCAGTGGGTGCGGCGTTCGAAGCTGCGCGGTCCCCAGAATTGCATCCTTGAGCAAGATGCTTAACTCCCATTGCTTCTCCCCACCCAGGAGTGAAACCGGGTACCAAATGGCCCTCTTTAGGGCTACCAAACGGCCCTCCTCAGGGCCTCTCCCCAGGTCCTTCGGATGAGACCTTAATAAACCGAGGTCTAGTGTGTGATACGCATTCACAACATCAAAATCACGCACTATAAAGATCCTGACGCTCATGTCCTCGACGGGTGGGTGTCGGCCACAGTAAAAACACCCAGCACGCACAATTTCTCCTTTGTGGAAAACAGTGTGCCAGCGCCCTTGGCAGCAGGAGACTGGTCTCATTGACTTGAGACACGACACACTGAGAGACAGCCTCAACATCGGCTTAAGCGCCTTGAGCATGCTGCCAGCATGGATACGTGCGCTATACAAGTAGACATCATCATCATCATCATCTGTGTTTTGTTTTGTTTTGTTTTGTTTTGTTTTGTTTTGTTTTGTTTTGTTTTGTTTTGTTTTGTTTCGTTTCGTTTCGTTTCGTTTCGTTTTGTTCCGTTTCGTTTCGTTTTGTATTGCTTCGTTTTGTTTCGTTTTGTTTTGTTTTGTTTTGTTTTACCCCCACACATGGCGAAAGTCTCATGACTATGCATGAGGTGAATAATGTGTCCCGACCCTCGACTGAGATCATCGACAACAGCCACCGACGGTGTCGTCGACTTAGGCAATAATAATATAGAGAAATTTCTCTATAGTGCAGCAAAATATGCCTGAAATTGTCGAAGTCGGATACATTATGGGACACTGTACCCCAGTTTCAAATCTCGGCATTTCTCGCGAGAACGGGCATTTATAAACGTCGTTTAGCTTAAGATTACATCCGAATCACGCGGACCGTGAAGGTGCATGGAGTACAGTACCGCCGAGCAAGACGTTTGTCACAAAACGCAGATACATTAACGCGGCCGGATCTTAGCATAACTCCCCGGGCGTGCGAGTCACATGACTGTAAGGCCGAGATTTCAAAACTGGGGTACAGTGTCCCCGAATGTTTCCGACTTCGACTCATTCAGCCAAAATATGGAACTTCATTGCAAATAATTAGCTGAACACACCATATTCGGAATTAAATGCACAAATATAATCAGAGTCTTCCTCTGTCTGTTGCATGATTGTAACTAGATGAATCTGGAGGCGTGCGTCCTCCCACCCACCCACCTCTCTCTCTCTCTCTCTCTCTCTCTCTCTCTCTCTCTCTCTGTCTCTCTCTCTCTCTCTCACTCACTCTCTCTCTCTCTCTCTCTCCCCTCTCTCTCTCTCTCTCTCTCTCTCTCTCCCTCCCTCCCTCTCTCTCTCTCTCTCTCTCTCTCTCTCTCTCTCCCTCCCTCCTCTCTCTCTCTCTCTCTCTCTCTCCCTCCCTCTCTCTCTCTCTCTCTCTCTCTCTCTCTCTCTCTCTTTCTCTCTCTCCCTCCCTCCCTCTCTCTCTCTCTGTCTCTGTCTCTTTCTCTCTCTCTCTCACTCTCTCTCTCTCTCTCTGTCGGTATCTCTCTCTCTGTCTGTCTGTCTGTATCTCTCTCTCTCTCACTCCTCTCTCTCTCTCTCTCTCTCTCTCTCTCTCTCTCTCTCTCTCTCTCTCTCTCCCCTCTCTCTCTCTCTCTGTCGGTATCTCTCTCTGTCTGTCTGTCTGTATCTCTCTCTCTCTCTCTCTGTCTGTCTGTCTGTCTGTATATATATATATATATATATATATATATATATATATATATATATATATATATATATATATATATATATCTCAAGGGCAACTCGACGATGAACAATATCGTTCAAAGTGTATACCGTGTGAAAAATGTAAGGTAATGTAATCTAATGTATTTAATGGCATGTAATGTGATGCGATGCGATGCGATGCGATGTAATGGAATGTAATATAATGTGATGTAGTGTGATGCAATATAATGCAATGTAATGCTAGGTAATGCAATGTGATGCGATGCAATGCAATGTAATGTGATAGTGTCCCCCCTGATCCATCCCTACTTCTGACTGCTTCAGACGAAAGGGGCCTCAACTTGACCGTGCGTTTGTTTCCCAATGAAAAGAACGCTCAGTCCGTGGAGATCTACTGCGGCGTCCTGTTAGCACACAAACTGGCCATGTTTGTCTCTGTGTTTGCATGGGGACACACACTCGACTCCATGTTAGTATTTGTCTGTTCCACCTTGACTTGACTTGTCATGCTGAGACTTCATGGACTGATTGACTGCAATACGTTACAGTGCCTATCAGCCACAAGTTGATTACACATCAAGTTTCATTGAGCATAAAAGGACTAGCTCACTAATGTATAGTCAATGCAGTGCATAAAAGTTATATCGAATGAAAGAAATACAACACGGGGACTCTACACGGAACATGTTACTACAGTGAGTAGAGAGTACAAGCTTTTACGCTGAGGGAGAACTCTTAGATGGGCTTACTGACCCTTTTTGACTCAAATACGAAGCAAAAGTGAGTCTATGTACTCACCCGTTTCGTCCGTCCGGGCGTCCGGGTGTCCGGGCGTCCGGGCGTCCGGGCGTCCGAAAACTTTAACGTTGGAATTATCTCGGAGACTATTAAGTCTATCAATACCAAATGTGGCATGATGGTGTATGATGACAAGGCCTCAAAAAACACATATAGTGACTTAACCTTGCTTCAATTTCAAGGTCGCAGGGGCCATAAATGTTGTCTAAAAAGCAGACATTTTTCACATTTTCTCAATTTTCTCTCACGTTTTTGAGATTGGATACCTAAACTATATATGGTATATAGGGCAAAGTAAGCCCTATCTTTTGGTACCAGTTTAGTTGACCTTGCTTCAAGGTCAAGGTCACAGGAGCTCTTCAAAGTTGGATTGTATACATATTTTGAAATGACCTTGACCCTGAACTGTGGAAGATAAATGTTTCAAACTTAATAATTATGTGGAGAACATGTTATACTTTTATTATGAGACACATGTGGTCACATATCATCAAGGTCAAGGTCACTGACCCTTATGAAATGTGACCAAAATGGGGTAGTGAACCACTAAAAGTGACCATATCTCATGGTAGAAAGTGCCAATAAGCATCATTGTGCTTCCTATATTTTGAATTAACAGCTTTATGTTGCATGACCTTGGATGACCTTGACCTTGGGTCAAGGTCACATGTATTTTGTATGAAAAATGTGTAAAGCAGTTCTTAGTGTATGATGTCATTGGTAGGTTTAGTTGGTTGACCTTGAAGGTCACATGAAAGTCAAGGTCATGTCAAGGTCAAGCATGTGAGTCGTATGGGATTTGCCCTTCTTGTTTGTATTATATTATGTTGAATTTTACTGCATCGCATTCATTTTAAAGCATTGCATTGCATCACATAGCAATGCAGTGTATTAATTATATTGTACTGTGTTTCGTTGCAATGTATTATGATGTGCTGTATTGCTTTGTATTGTGTTCTGCAGCATTGTCTTGTAGTGCACGGTATTGCATTGTACTGTGTTGAATCGTTCTCTGTGTAATGACACTAAGTCAATATTGCTGTAAACTGTTATTTTGCTTGTATCAGGAAGCCCTTAGTAACGATGAGCGTCAGCATGTCGACCACCAAGCAAGACTACATACTGAATCTTGTGGAGGGAAAATCTTACCTGAAGTTTGAGGTGCCGATTGATGAGCTACCATATGAGATTCACTGCTACGCCTCTGTGGTGACGAAAAGGGGCTGGACCCCGATACTTCTCAGCAACGTGTACATCATTCCGTGTAGGTTACTCCTCCTTTTCTCCGGTGTAGATGCTGTCCTATTTGTTCTTATCTGTAGGTCTGTCCCCTTTAACCTTCAAATGTAACTCTGTCCTCAATGTTCTCCTGTGTAGATTAATCCTCTTTCTAGTCCTATTTAGGTTTGCCCTTTTGGTCCCTCTGCGTACTTCTGTCTTTTTTTCATCCTGTGTACGACTGTCCTGTTTGTCCTCCTGTGTGGGTCTGTTCTGTTTGTCCTCCTGCGTAGGCCTGTCCTGTTTGTCCTCCTGTGAAGGTCTGTCCTATTTGTCCTCCTGTGTAGATCTGTCCTGTTTGCCATCCTGTGTAGGTCTGTCCTGTTTGTCCTCCTGTGTAGGACTGTCCTCCGTGTAGGTCTGTGTAGGTCTGCCCTGTTTTTCCTCCTGTGTAGGTCTGTCCTGTTTGTCCTCCTGTGTAGGTCTGTCCTGTTTGATCACTTGTGTAGGTCTGTCCTGTTTTTCCTCCTGTGTAGGTCTGTCCTGTTTGTCCTCTTG
This sequence comes from Theodoxus fluviatilis, assembly GCA_034096865.1. NCBI lineage: Eukaryota > Metazoa > Mollusca > Gastropoda > Cycloneritida > Neritidae > Theodoxus > Theodoxus fluviatilis. Next base: position 25,818 of record JAWQFJ010007814.1, read on the forward strand.
TGAAGGTCTGTTGTTTTTGTACTCCTGTGTAGGTCTGCCCTGTTTTTCCTCCTGTGTAGGTCTGTCCTGTTTGTCCTCTTGTGAAGGTCTGTTGTCTTTCTCCTCCTGTGTAGGTCTGTCCTGTTTGTCCTCCTCTGTAGGTCTGTTCTGTTTGTTCTCCTGTCTAGGTCTGTTCTGTTTGTCCTCCTGAGAAAGCCTGTTCTGTTTTTCCTTCATAGTAGGTCTGTCCTGTTGGTTCTCTTATGTAAGTCTGTTCTGTTCGTCCTCCTGTGTAAGTTTCTCCTGTTTGTCCTCCTGTGTGGGTCTGCTCTCTTTATCCTCTTTTGTATGTCTGTCATGTCTGTTCTCCTGTGAAAGTATGTTCTGTTTATCCTCCTGTGTAGGTCTGTTCTGTTTGTCCTCCTTTGTAGGTCTGTCCTGTTTGTCCTTCTTTGTAGGTCTGTCCTGTTTGTCCTCCTGTGATGGTCTGTCCTGTTTGTCCTCTTGTGTAATCTGTTCTCTTTGTCCTTATATGAGGGTCGGTCCTATTTGTCTTGACGTGTAGGTCTGTCCGGTTAGTTTTCATTTGCATTTGTGTCCAGTTTGTTTTCTTGTGTATGTCTGTCTTGTTTGTTCTCCTGTGTAGGTCTGTCGTGTTTGTCCTCCTGTGTTGGGCTCTTCTGTTTTTCCTTTTGTGTAGGTCTGTCCTGTTTGTCCTCCTGTGTAGGTCCTGTCCTGTTTGTCCTCCTGTGTAGGTCTGACCAGTTTGTCCTCCTGTGTAGGTCCTGTCCTGTTTGTCCTCCTGTGTAGGTCTGACCAGTTTGTCCTCCTGTGTAGGTCCTTCCTGTTTGTCCTCCTGTGTAGGTCCTTCCTGTTTGTCCTCCTGTGTAGGTCCTTCCTGTTTGTCCTCCTGTGTAGGTCCTTCCTGTTTGTCCTCCTTTGTAGGTCTGTCCTGTTTGTCCTCCTGTGTAGGTCTGTCCTGTTTGTCCTCCTGTGTAGGTCTGTCCTGTTTGTCCTCCTTTGTAGGTCTGTCCTGTTTGTCCTCCTGTGTAGGTCTGTCCTGTTTGTCCTCCTGTGTAGGTCCTGTCCTGTTTGTCCTCCTGTGTAGGTCTGACCAGTTTGTCCTCCTGTGTAGGTTCGTCCTGTTTGTCCTCCTGTGTAGGTCATTCTTGTTTGTCCTCCTTTGTAGGTCTGTCCTGTTTGTCCTCCTTTGTAGGTCTGTCCTGTTTGTTTTCCTGTGTAGGTCCTTCCTGTTTGTCCTCCTGTGTAGGTCCTTCCTGTTTGTCCTCCTTTGTAGGTCTGTCCTGTTTGTCCTCCTTTGTAGGTCTGTCCTGTTTGTCCTCCTGTGTAGGTCCTTCCTGTTTGTTTTCCTGTGTAGGTCCTTCCTGTTTGTCTTCCTGTGTAGGTCTGTCCTGTTTGTCCTCCTTTGTAGGTCTGTCCTGTTTGTTTTCCTGTGTAGGTCCTTCCTGTTTGTTTTCCTGTGTAGGTCCTTCCTGTTTGTCCTCCTTTGTAGGTCTGTCCTGTTTGTCCTCCTTTGTAGGTCTGTCCTGTTTGTCTTCCTGTGTAGGTCTGTCCTGTTTGTCCTCCTGTGTAGGTCTGTCCTGTTTGTCCTCCTGTGTAGGTCCTTCCTGTTTGTCCTCCTGTGTAGGTCTGTCCTGTTTGTCCTCCTGTGTAGGTCTGTCCTGTTTGTCCTCCTGTGTAGGTCTGTCCTGTTTGTCCTCCTGTGTAGGTCTGTCCTGTTTGATCACTTGTGTAGGTTTGTCCTGTTTGTCCTCCTGTGTAGGTCCTTCCTGTTTGCCCTCGTGTGTAGGTCTGTTCTGTTTTTTCTCCTGTGTAGGTCCTGTCCTGTTTTTTCTTCTCGTGTGATTCTCTCCTGTTTGTCGTCCTGTGTTTGTGTGTCCTGTTTTTTTTATCCTGGTTAGGTTTGTCCTGCTTTTGTCCTGTGCAGGTCTATTATATTCGTTTTTCACTGTAGTAAATTACCTCCCACACCAAACTTTTGCTTTTAGTGCATTCCCATAACACAATAACATTTGCAGTTTATGTACACTTATTCATATCTTAAGCTGCTTTAATGTTGTTTAGATAGTATGCCAGACGGTCGTGTATTTCCTTTTTACAGTAAGAAAACTGCTTGAGGACGTTTATTACTCAGAAATCCCTAACTTTGCAACTATCCAGCATGATGATCTGCTAATTTTTGCAGCATCCCAATGTTTGTTTAGTTTTAGTTACCGTCCTTTTATTGAGTTCATATATTTGCGTCCAATCGTGTCCTTCAGGTGTTTCAAACTGTAGGACGCATACGTATTCTAAGGGAACCGGCATCATGAAGCCAGAACAAATAACGGCTTGGAAAATAGCATAGCCTTCTGTTTTGCGACGGTCCGCATCTACTAACGCACTTCCGCTTTGTTTCCTCATTACTTCCTCTCAACTTTACGTCTACATTGCTCTCTCTGACTGTTCTCCTTTTTGACTCACATGCGAAGCAAAAGTGAGTCTATGTACTGAGCCGTGTCGTCCGTCCGTCCGGGCGTCCGTCCGGGCGTAAAAAACTTAAACGTTGGATTTTTCTCGGAGACTATTAAGTCTATCAACACCAAATGTCGCATGATGGTGTATGATGACAAGGCCTCAAAACACATACATAGTGACTTGACCTTGCTTCAAGGTCAAGGTCACAGGAGCCATAAATGTGGTCTCAAAAACAGTCATTTTTCACATTTTCTCACTTTTCTCCCACGTTATTGAGAATGGCGACCTTAGCTACAAGTAGTATATAGGTCAAAGCAAGCCCTATCTTTTGATACCAGTTTAGTTGACCTTGCTTTAAGGTCAAGGTCACAGGAGCTCTTCAAAGTTGGATTGTATACATATTTTGAAGTGACCTTGACCCTGAACTATGGAAGATAACTGTTTCAAACTTAATAATTATGTGGGGCACATGTTATACTTTCATCATGAGACACATTTGTTTACATATCATCAAGGTCAAGGTCACTTTGACCCTTATGAAATGGGACCAAAATGGGGTAGCGAACCACTAAAAGTGACTATATCTCATGGTAGAAAGTGCCAATAAGCACCATTGTGCTTCCTATGTCTTGAATTAACAGCTTTGTGTTGCATGACCTTGGATGACCTTGACCTTGGATCAAGGTGACATGTATTTTGGTAGGAAAAATGTGTAAAGCATTTCTTAGTGTATGATGTCATTGGTAGGTTTAGTTGTTTGACCTTGACCTTGAAGGTCACCTGAAGGTCAAGGGCATATAAAGGTCAAGGTCAAGCATGTGAGTCGTATGGGCTTTGCCCTTCTTGTTTCTTCTTTTTTTCAGCAGAGTCATACTTGCATTACGCCACGACAGGGATTGTCATCCTGGGCATTCTGATTCCGTTCGGAGCTCACTACTCCCGGAAGTTCTACAAACACAGCGTAAGGAGACGTGTTTTTGCCCACTTCCGAGAAACCAAGAGCATGCGGACCACTTTTTCACAATCCGCCATCTACGACCTGGAGATGTTTATGGAAAATGAGAGCGACAGCGTGGACAGGTTCCGGAAAGCGGTAGAGGGTGGAAGCATGCGACGTGAGAGTATTTCCCACCCCATGGTGCCTCCAGCCACCACATTGCTCCAGGGCAACGTTCCCAACCTCGAATCCACCATATCGGCCTTCATGACTATCAGACGCAAGAAGCGAAGGTTGCAACAGAAGCGTAAATCTGTGTTTCATTCAGCAGAGGACGAGATGTCAATGCGCTCTCTCGACAGCAAGGACAGGCGTCAGAGTCTGACGCGGATGAAAAGAAAACGATCAGCAGTGTTCCTCCAGCAGGACGCCACCATCAGTGATCAGATGGTTATTTCAAGTGTCTCCCCACAGAAAGTCCTCTGCCAATCGAAGACGACAGTGTCCGAGTCTGGACTGTCTTTTCGCTCTGCGATGAAAAAGAATAAACCGTCTCTTTCCCCCTCGAAGTCCGAGCCTGCAGAGAGAAATCCAATGGCAAAGTCTACGTCGTCCGTGGCAACAATGAACACACCATCCCATCAGCCCCCTAAGTCCACGTCGTCCGTGGCAACAATGAACACACCATCCCATCAGCCCCCTAAGTCCACGATGCTGGGGATAGAGGAGCTCAGAGAGCCGTCCCACTCCCTGGCAGTGGAGAGTGCACACTTCCTGCGGGAAGCACCGACGAACACAACAACAGGGACTCTCTCGAGAAACTCCACACCTCCACACAACCCCCAAGGAGAGGAAAGGATCGCCTCTGACACGTCTGTGGTCCCTCTGGCGGACAGGGAAAAAGAGAAACATATATAATAATTGTCATCACTACTTCATTTTGTTCTTATATGCGACCCGTTTTCACGAACTCGTACACAGCAAAAACGCAGTAGAGGATGACAATGGTGATGAGAGTGAATTTTGTGCATTTTGACGTTTTGGCAAAACTGTATCCTACACACACTTCAATTTCATAATGGATAGTTGGAAAGTTTCTTTTTAGCTCGAAAAACACCCAAACTTGTTTTCTCTTGCACCTAACTATTCTAAAAGTATTATACATTTTCTTTCTTTATTTTTGACTCACATGCGAAGCAAAAGTGAGTATGTACTCACCCGTTTCGTCCGTCCGGGCGTCCGGGCGTCCGGGCGTCCGAAAACTTTAACGTTGGAATTTTCTTGGAGACTATTACGTCTATCAATACCAAATGTAGCATGATGGTGTATGATGACAAGGCCTCAAAATACATACATGGTGACTTGTCCTTGCTTCAAGGTCAAGGTCGCAGGGGCCATAAATGTTGTCTAAAAAACAGTCATTTTTCACATTTTCTCACTTTTCTCTGACGTTTTTAATATTGGATACCTGACCTATATATGGTATATAGGACAGAGTAATCCCTATCTTTTGATACCAGTTTGGTTGACCTTGCTTCAAAGTCAAGATCACAGGAGCTCTTCAAAATTTGGATTGTATACATATTTTGAAATGACCTTGACCATGAACTATGGACGATAACTGTTTCAAACTAAATAATTATGTGGGCCAAATGTTATTATTTGATCATGAGACACATTTGGTCACATATCATCAAGGTCAAGGTCACTTTGACCCTTATGAAATGTGACCAAAATGGGGTAGTGAACCACTAAAAGTGACCATATCTTATGGTAGAAAGTGCCAATAAGCACCATTGTGCTTCCTATGTCTTGAATTAACAGCTTTGTGTTGCATGATCTTGGTAGGAAAAATACGTAAAGCATTTCTTAGTGTATGATGACATTGGTAGGTTTAGTTGTTTGACCTTGACCTTGAAGGTCATCTGAAGGTCAAGGTCATATAAAGGTCAAGGTCAAGCATGTGAGTCGTATGGGCTTTGCCCTTCTTGTTGCATTTTTAGTTGATTAATGACAATCACTTGTTGTGAAGATCGAATACGTTTCCATTTATTGATCATTTTATGTTCAGAAATAGATTTTCTCTACTAATTTGCCAAATTTTGAGCTGATGCATGCATTGAAGGGTTCGTTGCTAGGGAGAAACTGTGGATAAAGTTGTTACATCTTTGACTCTCTATTTATCAAAGTAGCCGTCAACACACCACCTCTCTTTGGGAGAGCATACTTTGGACAGTTTTTGGAGTAGAAGATGAAGTTTTGCACATGTTGAAAATACAAATATCCCAAAATCAAATGTTTGCGAGTTGAGACTCACTTTGTGAAAACAGGTTACATATCTTCAAACAAGTTTCTTCAACTTCTTCAGTCTTCTGCCGCCCACTGGGAATTGCTGAAGAACAAGTCCTCCCGCTTTTGATGTTAACTTCGCGCGGGTTTGTTTGTTTGTTTGTTTGTTTGTTTGTTTGTTTGTTTGTTTGTTTTTTTGCTGCCTTTCCATAATCTTCTCCATGGCACAGTGCCTTGAAAGATGTTCTACCCAAGGCCAGTTATCAGACATCACGACCGTACCACATTGACTTGCGCGTCTTGGTTCCGTCAAGACAGCGAACGCTCGCCGTGTTCGAAGTCTATCGGGATAGCACACCTTAGCCGCGCCCGCCGAAGCCAGCGCAAGCTGCGGACCTGCAGATAGCGAACAGTTCAGAGCAAAGGCACTATCGAACAAAGACACTATCTAACGGGACCGCCAGTTTCTGCAGTTTTGACGCGATTTGTCATTTGGCCTCTCTGTGACGATTTGACATTCGTGGGGACATCACTACCGATAGCATTGACTAGTAATACTCGCGTTTTCACACAGTAGAATCTTTCGTGTGTCTCTGCATTTAATTCATTCAAAGATTAAAGAAAGTAATGTATTACTGTCGTAATCAAAGACACTTTGAGCGTAATGAAGCAATATTTCGTAGTCAATCAATTTGTTTACATTTGCCAGACCAATGCGGGAATGTGCGCATGATTTTTCAGTGTTGCCGTTAGTTTTATTTAAAAAGTTTGGGTGTTGTACTTGTCATCAACAAGTATCATTCAGACTGACAACTTAATATTTTAAGTTAGTGAGCTTTCATAAGAGAGCGAACAGCGCAGCTATTGTAAAATAATGACTCACCGGAAATGATGCTCCCACGGCCACGGTATCCGGGACCTCTCTCGCAATTCGGCGGAGCTGGCAGTCCCGTTTGAATGCTCGACCCAAACGGCCCTTTCCAGAGCAACTTAGTCTTGCAAGAAAGAATACCACTCCTCGGTCCTGCCGTCACCACTCTCGTTAATTATTAACTTGATCCGACCCCTTCACCATTCTTTGCCAACATAGATTTCAAGACGATGGCAATATCAACTTCTCTCCTACTTTGTCTATTTAAAAAAGTACATACATATTATCTTCAATGATAAAAATCTTATTTGATATGTTTTTATACATTCACATAGGAAACAACTGATTGAGAGAGAGAGAGAGAGAGAGAGAGAGAGAGAGAGAGAGAAATGTTAAATTATCATTTGCATGTACTAAGAGGGCCACTGGAAGATGGCCAATGATATCTGAGTGTGTTTTAATCTATAACTAAAGTATATAAAAGTATACACGACTTCATCTCTGTCACCGCTCTGTCACGCGATCTTACTAATTCCCAAATACTATGCATGCCTTTTACATGAGAAAGAGGGTTGTGGGATTATATTCCGTCACGCATGTCTGCTTTGTTGCTGGGTAAATTGTAGTCCCAACACTATTTCCTGTATATTTAAAAACTCCAACAATAAGCTTAATATGCCACTGAATATGTAGAAATTCGATAATACGAATATTTTGTGCAGAATTATACTTCGTGATGATAATGTAAGAAAGCTAGTGAGCTCTCTCCCTGAACTGACCATCAACTTGACAAATGCCATGATTTACATGGTATGCATTCATTATATCACGTGACCAAACGGTTGCACAGATTACCCATGTACCACTGGTTTTTCCCATTCCTTTCTACTTGGCTCCTGGCAGAAGGCGATCGAAGGGATGGAAAGTGTCAAAGATCCTGCCGTGCATTTCCTCGTTGGTGATGTGAAATATGTAGATGTGCGAGATATTTCGCTAACATCTCATCTCCACTGCCTGGACTCTTTTCTGTAAGTGTGCTGTGAGAGTCCAAGTTTCACAGTGCTAGAGATGAACGGATAGTTGGATGGAGTTTTATTGACTATCAGCCTTTGTAGGCTATGTAAGGCCATGAAGCACGAAAATCAGTAGAATAGTTTAGAGTGAACGTGAATCAAGTCACAGTTTCTCTCATAATTCGCCTCTTACAAATCGCGTAGGGAGACGCGGTGGGTCTATTTTCACCCCCAACCCATAGAGGGCACAGTGATTTAGACAAACTGCATCAGAGCTAAAGAAAAAGCTTTATGCCCACGCAAAGGCTTCATATGAGCGGAAGGCGTGGATGAAAGAATTACGGCAGTGAGGATGCTGTTGGCGGAAACAGTGACTTGATCACGAACTCTGACTTCTTCAGTGACGCTTGTGTACGTTAGTGTTTACAAACAAGACAGATGGATTTTACTGACAAAATATTGTGTGTGGGGGGTCATAAAGCGGTGAAACGATGTCGTGTATCAAAGAGAAATGGGCAAATAAAAATCTGGACTAAAACACGTGAAGAAAAGAGAAAGGTGGGAAAGAAAGACGTAATAACAGCTGAAGAAAAAAGGTCACGTTTTCTATATCAATACAACACAGACGATGTCTTCTGTTTTCGACATTTGTTCGTGAAAGCAGTTGAGGTCATCAATAGTGAGTTTTTTAAATATCTTATTTCAATAAGTCAGGAAAAGCAATACGTTAGCAGGGAACACATACACGTGGCTATGATTCTTTGGTACAAATACTGTGCATTAAGCAGTTTTCCATACAAGCAATAACACCTCATCGAGAGTACCTTGCAAGACTATGACGCGGGGACAGTTAAGGAAGCTCAGGCAAGAAGATGGCGCGAGAATGCATCCTTCATTGTGAACGTGCAAGAAAAACAAAGCTAGAGTCCACACAGCAGTTCTTTCGTCGACGCCATGAAAGGTCAACAGTTCTCTGAATTACGTGATTGCTTTCCTAAGCTTTACGATAATTTAAAACAAAATATTTCTTTTATTAACATGCTGGGGTTTTTTCTGGAATATTCATGCACGAATAAATATTGGGGTTGCAATATCACATCTTTGTCATTTTTCCGAGTTGAGCCTTGTTTCTCATGCAATCACAAATAAGCATTTTCGAAGCAAATACTGTCCGTGATCCGTAGCGAGAAAAACAGTCTAACATGAGGTTTTGGTTTCTGGAGATGCAAGTAATTCAAATTGTTACAGGACGACCTCTGGTCCGGATTCTAAGAGTTCTGACCCCTAGGAAACTTTACGCGATCGAACAACGCATGAAATATGTATTCATGACAAAAATCCCCAATCAGAGATTAGCAGCGCACAAGTGTGCAAGATGAATGTCCCTGATCATGGATTCAAACTTCCAAATATCGATCCTGTTTACCGTTGTTTATGAGAAACTCTTAAACGTTCAAAAGGCTACTATGGGTAATTTTTTGTTGTTGCGGTAAAGCTTTAAAATTGGTCCTCTGCAACGCTATATAGCTGGGCACAAAATGGTCAGTCTTGAAGGAGTTAAAACGTAGCATGTACTACAAAGAGGAAGGCGCGGAGCGTTAAGCGGGATGCCCATC
>JAWQFJ010007814.1:45000-46111 GCA_034096865.1 Theodoxus fluviatilis
GAGGGGTTAGACGTGGGGAGGGGAGTCAGAAAATTGTGATGAGAGGGATGGAGAGGGAAGAGATGGGACGAGGACGAGAAGAGGAGGAGAGAGGGGAGAGAGAGTTGGAGCGTGGAGCAAGAGGAGAGAGGATGGGTGCCGTAGAGAGAGATGGGAGGGATGAGAGAGACACGACAGAGGACAGACAGAACGGGAGGAGAGAGGAGAGAAGGGAGGAGACCCGATTTGAGCGAAGATAGTCTCAGGAGAACGGCGGGGAGTGGAGTCTGTGAGGGTGACGGAAGGGAGGTGAGGGAGAAGTCGGAACGTGAAGAGGACCGTGCCACTTCGCGGGGAGCCCTGACGCTGAGAAGGGCAATAGGAGGAGACAGCTGTGGCGAGGGAAGAAAATGGGCGGAGGCACCCGGACAGGGAGGGACGAGACGTGAGGATGATGCGGAGGAGAGATTTCGTCGACGTGGCGCTCCGGCGTTGAGGACCATGGAGACCGAGATGGAGACTGAGGGACAGGACTGGGGAGAGACTGATGAGAGGGAGAGAGGTGAGAGGACGATGATGACCGGTGAACGGATCACGAAGAGAAGACAGAGACCAGGAACCAGAGACAGGTTGATTTTCTTTTAACGTGAGAGACACAGCGAACATGACGGGGTCCGGCCCCCGCCCCCCCCTACCCCCCCCCCCCCCCCCCCCGCACGACCAGACAGACAGAGACCCCCACCGAGATTGGGAATGACAGACGCGATCCTTTTTGTATCTGCTTGTGCTGCGGAGAGACACATCCAGAGACGGAAGGAGAGTTGAGGAGAGGATTAGATAAGAGACGAGACGACGAGGGGGGGGGGCGAGAGAGAATAAGGAAAGAGTCAGAGAGGAAAAGAAAGACGATTGTGTGAAGGCGCCAGTGCGATTGCCTTTTATCCCTGGGAGAGAAGGAGAAATCTGGCGTAACCCTCCAGGGTTTACTGGAGGTCCTACAGACTTTATCCCTCCAGGTCTACTGGAGGTCCTACAGACTTTATCCATCCAGGTTTACTGGAGGTCCTACAGACTTTATCCCTCCAGGTTTACTGGAGGTCCTACAGACTTTATTAGTCTGTCTGTGTGTGTG
>JAWQFJ010007817.1:0-5000 GCA_034096865.1 Theodoxus fluviatilis
AAAAAAGTCACTTTCTTTTAAAACCTCGATTCTGAAAATTTGATAATATTGAATCGGACCTAACTTCCAGTCAGTGTGCAAAATCTCAAGGAAATCCGTCCAGTAGTTTTTGAGATATAAGCCGTGGAGACGGGACAGACAGACACACACACACACACACACACACACACACACACACACACACACACAGACAGATAAAGTCTGTAGGACCTCCAGTAAACCTGGAGGGATAAAGTCTGTAGGACCTCCAGTAAACCTGGAGGGACAAGTCCTAACATTATGTGACATGACATAGCGTGATAATATAGCGTAGCACAAAGTAACGTAATGTAACATGACATAACACAACTTGACATAACATAAAATATATGACATGTTTTTCATGATTACTTCGAGAGGTGTAGAATTGTATTTACTACCTCTGCCTTCTTTGGAAAATTTTCCCGGAGAGTGGTGACATTTTGACTCCACCATATAGAGATATATATCCGTCTTCGCCGAGGACTTTCAAATTTATTCACCAAATAAAGTAACCTATGCACCGAACAATAAGGAGGAAATCGCAAAAATGGCTTGATGCTACTTTTCAATCAATATGCTAATCAAGTTTCACACACATAAGCAGACACACATAAACAGACACATACACACATATACACACATATACACACATACACACATATACACACATACACACATATACACACACATACACACACATATATATACAAACACACACTCACTCTCTGTTTCTCTCTCTCTCTGTTTCTCTCTCTCTCTCTCTCTCTCTCTCGCTCTCTCTCTCGCTCAGTCACTATTTCTCTTTCTCTCTTTCTCTCTATCTCTCTCTCTGTTTCTCTCTCTCTGTTTCTCTCTCTCTCTCTCAGTTTCTCTCTCTCTCTCTCTCTCTCTCTCTCTCTCTCTCTCTCTCTCTCTCTGTCTCTTTCTCTCTCTCTCTCTGTCTCTTTCTTTCTCTCTCTCTCTCTCTCTCTCTCTCTCTCTCTCTCTCTCTCTCTCTCTCTCTGACGCAGAACTCTTCTTTCCTTCCATGTTTTTGCCACTGGTCGTCTGTCAGTTAGTGCTATCCACCTGTGTCTAACCAATCCTCTGGAAGTTCATTGGTCTCCTTGTAGGCTCCCTTCACCCATCCCCCTCCCCATCCCACTCCCACCCCTATCCCCAACCCAACCCCGTTCCCACTATCACCCACCCAACCCCCACCCCGCATCCCCTCCGTACCTGAGTCTCCTCCTCCGTCTTTTTCCTTATCGTTATCTTCATCATCAGTTACCGGCCTCCCATGGCTCTTGAAACCGTAGGACGCCACATCTTATCAGCGTCGTTGCCCAGCGGTGTCTAGGGGCAACGAGTGAAGCATTTCAACAAGATACATGTTCTGCCGAAGCTGAACACCCCAGGATGCTGGTTGTTCCTCCCGAAATACCCTGGGCCAGGCTGCGTGGAGTTGTGCTTGGGCTAGTTTGCATTGGTCAGACAAATAGCATTTTTCAAAAGTTGCACCTGTTTTACCAATAAGTTTCCGTGAGGAGCTTCCTCTGTTCCGATAATAGTTTGGGGGTAGGGTTTACGTTTGATTGACGGGAAGTTTTGGCCAATGACTATCATTTAGAAGACGTTTCTTTTAGTTTTGCAGACAAGGCGGATGTTGACCATTCATAACAGATCACAACAGAACACCTTATTTGTGTAGGCCGTGAGCCCATTACTAAGGGATAAGAACAAAGACATCTCATTGAAACAAATACATTCTCGAGACTTTAGACAACAACCTGGAGTGAGCAAGGACAAAGGCGGTCAGTAGTTCTGTACAGGATGAATGTCCTGCTACGTTGATGTGTATCAAACCACTCATCCGCATCGACTTTCATGCATGGCCATGCAAGCACTCACTCACGTGCGCATAGGTATGCATGCACTTGTGCACGCGCGCGCGCACACACACACACACACAACATACATACATACATGCACACGCGCGCGCGCACTCATACACACACGCGCACTCATACACACACGCACGCACACATACACATACAGACATACAAACACACACATACTTCCTCAGCGCATTAGCATACCCACACGCCCGTGCACACACAGACACGCGCGCGCGCGAACATACATATACACTTCCTACCAAGTATCTTTTTCTGCACAAACAACCAATATATCTCATGTACATTCTACTCATGCCTCGTAGGAGCAAAAGCGCCCACACAGAGGATGAAGGCGAGGTCTTCTCGCCGTCTGGGGATGTTCCTGGGTCTGTCGAAAGGAAGGAAGACATCCATCAAGTCAAGGTGTTTCTAACAATGCAAGGCCAACTATCTACATCCACGATGGCTCTCATGCAATGAGTTCCTGTAGGGGTTCAGGAGTACTTCCTGACGGAAACCAGTGTTGGCTCGTTCCGCAGGGGACAACGGGATTCGTCACCTAAGTGACGTTCACACCCGACCTCTTTCCTGGTAGCCTACTTTGGCCGTCACCTTTCGGTGAAATGTGTGACTCTGTCCGCAGTTGCTTGACTTACATTGCCTCGATTGAATGAGGAAGAAATGCACGCACAAGAGAGATGAAATGGTGATAGGGAGGGGGAGCGGAAGGAAGGAAGACATCCATCAAGTCAAGGTGTTTCTAACAATGCAAGGCCAACTATCTACATCCACGATGGCTCTCATGCAATGAGTTCCTGTAGGGGTTCAGGAGTACTTCCTGACGGAAACCAGTGTTGGCTCGTTCCGCAGGGGACAACGGGATTCGTCACCTAAGTGACGTTCACACCCGACCTCTTTCCTGGTAGCCTACTTTGGCCGTCACCTTTCGGTGAAATGTGTGACTCTGTCCGCAGTTGCTTGACTTACATTGCCTCGATTGAATGAGGAAGAAATGCACGCACAAGAGAGATGAAATGGTGATAGGGAGGGGGAGCGGAAGGAAGGATGGAAAGAAGGAAGGATGGGTAGGAAGGAGGAAAGGAGTTTGATGGGAGAGGAGGAAGGGAGGGAGGGAGGGAGAAAGGAAGGGAGGAGGAGCTGCAGCAGTAGGAGCAGAAGATGGAGGATGAAGAGCAGGAGGTGGAGTAGGAGTAGCAGGGATTGGAGTAGGAGCAGAAGATGGAGGATGAAGAGCAGGAGGTGGAGTAGGGGTAGCAGGGATCGGAGTAGAAGCAGAAGATAGAGGAGGATGAGCAGGAGATGGAGTAGCAGAGATTGAGGAGGATGAGCAGGAGTTGGTGTAGGAGTAGCAGAGATTGAAGTAGGAGCAGAAGATGGATGAGGAAGAGCAGGAGGTGGAGTAGGAGTAGCAGGGATCAAGTAGAAGCAGAAGATGGAGGAGGAAGAGCAGGAGGTGGAGTAGGAGTAGCAGGGATCAAGTAGAAGCAGAAGATGGAGGAAGAAGAGCAGGAGGTGGAGTAGGAGTAGCAGTGATTGGATTAGGAGCGGGAGATGGAGGAGGAAGAGCAGGAGGTGGAGTAGGAGTAGCACGGATTGGAGTAGGAGCAGAAGATGGAGGAGGAAGAGCAGGAGGTGGAGTAGGAGTAGCAGGGATCAAGTAGAAGCAGAAGATGGAGGAGGAAGAGCAGGAGGTGGAGTAGGAGTAGCAGTGATTGGATTAGGAGCGGGAGATGGAGGAGTAAGAGCAGGAGGTGAAGTAGGAGTAGCAGAGATTGGAGTAGGAGCAGAAGATGGAGGAGGAGGAAGAGCAGGAGGTGGAGTAGGAGTAGCAGGGATTGGAGTAGAAGCAGAAGATGGAGGAGGAAGAGCAGGAGGTGGAGTAGAAGTAGCAGGGATTGGATTAGGAGCGGGAGATGGAGGGGGAAGAAAAGGAGGTGGAGTGTGAATCGCAGGGATTGGAGTAGGAGTAGGAGCTGGAGGAGGGAGAATATGAGCAGTAAGTGACGTAGGAGTAGGGGCAGGAGGCGAAGGAGAAGGAGGAGGTGGAAGAGCAAGAGGTAGGCAAAGAAAAGTAGCATCACTATAATGCTTTCAGCATCAGCAGCACCAGCGTTCGAGGTAGCACCAGCAGCAGCAGCAGTTTCACGGTGGTGAGAGAGGTGGATTTTAAACCACGCCAAGTAGACGCTGCTCGAAAAAAAAAGACGGATAATGATTTGTAGTTTGGCAACAGCACTCGCACCTGAATTCGCTATGATATAATGTTCTGCTTATTTTATTATCACTTCCTTTGATCATGTGAGCAAGAACAACACTTCGCGCTGACTTGTGAATGACCTTTTTGACTCACATGCGAAGCAATAGTGAGTCTATGTACCCACCCTTTTCGTCCGTCTGGGCGTCCGGGCGTCCGGGTGTCCGGGCGTCCGGGCGCCCGGGCGTCCGGGCGTCCGGGCGTCTGTAAAAAACTTTAACGTTGGATTTTTCTCGGAGACTATTAAGTCTATCAACACCCAATTTGGCATGGTGGTGTAGGATGACAAGGCGTACAAAAACATACATAGTGACTTGACCTTGCTTCAAGGTCAAGGTCGCAGGGGCCGTAAATGTTGTCTAAAAAACAGCCATTTTTCACATTTTCCCAATTTTCTCTGAAGTTTTTGAGATTGGATACCTGACCTATACATGGTATATAGGGCAAAGTAATCCCTATCTTTTGATACCAGTTTGATTGACCTTGCTTCAAGGTAAAGGTCACAGGAGGTCTTTAAAGTTGAATTGTATACATATTTTGAAGTGACCTTGACCCTGAACTATGGAAGATAACTCTTCCAAACTTCATAAGATTGTAGCACACATGTTATACTTTCATACTAGGTCACCAGTGTCGTTTGTCTGGGCATCTGGGCGGCCGTCCAGGCGGCCGGCCGGGCGGCCGGGTGTCCTGTCATCCGTAAAAAATTTTAACGTTGGATTTTTCTCGGAGACTATTAAGTCTATTAACACCCAATTTGGCATGATGGTGTATGATGACAAGTCATACAAAAACATACATAGTGACTTGACCTTGCTTCAAGGTCA
>JAWQFJ010007817.1:10000-19542 GCA_034096865.1 Theodoxus fluviatilis
GTTTGTGTGTGTGTGTGTGTGTGTGTGTGTGTGTGTGTGTGTGTGTGTGTGTGTGTGTGTGTGTGTGTAAATCTGTGTGTGTGTGTGTGTGTGAGAGAGAGAGAGAGAGAGAGAGAGAGAGAGAGAGAGAGAGAGAGAGAGAGAGAGAGGTGTGTGTGTGTGTGTGTGTGTGTGTGTGTGTGTGTGTGTGTGTGTGCAGACTCATGCATGTCATTTTGGTTTGTATATTTTATATTGCATCTAATACAGATATTCCTAATGGATGTTAATTGAAACAAATATACTTATTGAAAAACCCTAAGTCCTTTTGAATCTTTTCTATACAAATGACTTCATACAAAGTTTCATCGAATATACTCATTTATACTGGTGTCATGAACTGAAACAGTTTTTAGGTAGTGGTACACAAGTTACCTCCCTTAGCAGAGGCTTGGCTTGTTGAAAGAGAATTGTAAGACTCCTTTCTCAAGGATCCATTTTGAATTCTAGTTTCGGTGAGCTCATCTGCTACAATGTGAGGCTA
Organism: Theodoxus fluviatilis; assembly: GCA_034096865.1. Lineage (NCBI taxonomy): Eukaryota > Metazoa > Mollusca > Gastropoda > Cycloneritida > Neritidae > Theodoxus > Theodoxus fluviatilis. The sequence goes on from JAWQFJ010007817.1 coordinate 10,524, forward strand.
GCAGTGAAAGTTACCAGCATTCAGTAAGGGATTGCACGTATTGTTAGTCTTCATTGAGAGCCAGGGTTGGGCTTGACACCCCGATCATGAAATATTAAAGAAGGAATTTGCTGATGACAGCAGTAACCTGCCCCAGTGGTTTTCCCATTGATTTTTCTCCCCCCCCAAATAGCAGAGGAGTGTGGATAGCCCTGGGCTTATTGCCATGGCAACTGGGCAGATTTGGAATGGTTCCTTGTGGCTTCCTGCTCTGATTGCTCCGAATTCCTCTGGCTATTTGCAAATCAAGCTAAAACTTCGTCTTTACATTGGTTGATAATGTGCAAAGTCGTTTGGAGTAGAACAAGCAATATGAAAAGTCTCTGGCATGCTTAAAAGAACTCGGCCAAAGTAATATTGGTATTGGTTATTCAACAAAAAAAAGAAAGCCAAATGTGGTGCAGTTGTAGACTTCAGATACTTTTTCTTCAAAATACAAGTTACAAGGGTATGGATCTTTAAATGTTCAAAGCTTTTTTGTGTGTGTATGTATATAATCATATTTTAATCTTTTTTGCACCATTAGAAAGCATATTATCTGGTCTTTTTAATGAGATATGTCCATATCTCAAAATCACCCAAAGGTCTTGAAACGACTTATTTCATGGGGCAGGGATGTGTATTGTGTCATATAGAATGGCATTGTATTGAATCGTGTTTCATCTCTATGACTATAGTGTGGCTGGTACTGGGGTCCACTGAGCTATGATGAGGCAGAGGCAATGCTGGAACACAAACCCGAGGGTTCGTTCCTGGTGCGAGACAGCTCCAATGAAAACTACATCCTGTCCATCAGCTTCAAGTCGGGTGGACAGGTTCACCACACACGCATTGAGCACCAAGGGGGTAGGTGGACTGTCTTTCTAGCTTGCTGTGTGTGTGTGTGCATGTGTGAATGTGAGTGTGCATGCGCTCGAGCGTGCAAGCGTGCGCATGTGTGTGTGTGAGAGTGAGTGAGTGTGTGTGTGTGTGTGTGTGTGTGTGTGTGTGTGTGCGTGCGTGTGTGTGTGTGTGTGTGTGTGTGTGTGTGTGTGTGTGTGTGTGTGAGTGTGTGTGTGTGTGTGTGTGTGTGTTGTGGCTATGTTACAAACTTGTGTATGTATGTGTTTGCTTGCATTTGTGTGTGTGTGTGTGTGTGTGTGTGTGTGTGTGTGTGTGTGTGTGTGTGTGTGTGTGCATTATTGTGTGTGTGTCAGTGTCTGTGTGTGTGTGTGTGTGTGTGTGTGTGTGTGTGTGTGTGTGTTCGGATACATGTGCTCTGTATGCTTACATTCCTCTAGTTGTTTTTTGAGAGTAATAATCCGATGGGGAGTAAAATATGTTGACAATCAACAGTTCTCATCCCTGCAACAAAAAATATGGTATGTGAAAACTGCCTGTTACCTTTGACATGGACATAAGTAGCACCTGTCCTTTCTTGCTGCAAATTCTTTGGTTCTGTTTGACAACAAGTACATCTTGTAGCTAAATGAAAATGTCGACTGCTTAGATTTACTCAGTGTGCTAGTATAATTTTTCAGAGTAAAGTTCTTTTTTACCACCTATGTTCCTTGCATACACACAACTCCTGGATGGTTTTTCTCTCTAGGCCACTTCTCACATCCAGATCTAAATCTATCACCAAAAGTGTGAGTGTATCTTTCCTTCCTACCTTCCCTCCTTCCTTCTTTCCTTCCTTTCTGAGAACACTGCACAGTTTAATTCATACTCATAGAAATATACAGATCTTCGACCCCATGTGGTGAGAAGTGAAACACCCTAAGTAATCTGCACAACAGCCACTCCACTCATGATAATGATGAATCATTACGCACCAGAATGGGGTACCTTAGTGTCCTCAGCGCGGCAGATTGTGAGTCACATCTGTCGCGTAGATGCTCAGGCCATGTGAGAGGAAGGACGAGGAGGAACGCGGAACACGAAACTAATTTTTATCTCGCACAAAAATCCCTCACAGCAGATTTTTTGCAGTCGAAGGGGGGGTGGGGTGGGGGAACCCTTGCACTTTGTGAATGTTATTTTGGATCAATGAGTTTTATCTGCTGAGCTGAGGAACTCATGCACCCATTTTTGCAAGATGAGGGAAATGTTTAAAACAGTGAGTCAGGGTGGCTTGACAGCCTATGGGGTAGAGGAACTTCACCCTGCTAACCCAGTGACCTAGGAGAGGGTGGAGAGGAAAAACCAGGCCAGATGTATGACTGGTTCTCTAAACTTGCTGTGAATGAACTCTTCTGATGGAGTAATTCCTTAGGGGATAAAATGATTTTGCTGTGGGACTGGATGATGCGTGTTCAAGTGTGGTAACTGGTGAAATGCTGTGGTTGGTTGCGTATGGCTTTGATGAAGGAAAATGTATCCTTTTTGTTTAACACAAGACAAGGAAAAGAAAGATTTTATTGAATATAATTGTTGATTTTGACTAGCATTATGGAACCAGTAGTGGTGCTTCTGTGCTAACCTTGATTCCTGAAATGCGTGGATGCTTTGGCAAGAGTGAGGGCCAGAGCTGTGTATACTGATGGAAAGACTTGTGTGCTGTGTTGGCTTTCCTGTGTAAGAGAATCCTATGGGAAAGTGCTGACGAGGACATTTTTGTGATGAACACTAGTGTGAATCATATCTGATGACTCAATGAGGGCAGCTAATCCAGGCAGGACTAAAGGAGTTACCTCCCTTGTACCCTTCTGCACCCTTCCTGCCATGTCACTATGTGTTATGCACTGTTTTGGTTGGGGAAGACATTTTATTGACAGGATTGTTATCTAAGCTTTCTAGTTTATCTTTATAGTCTGTTTTGATTAGTTTTTTTTGTTTTTGTTTTATTTATTGTCCAAATTTGCCTTGTGGAAGTGAACAGTTGACTGGCTTAAATTAACTATTTTTTCTTGTGCTTTATACAAACTTATCTTTCCATCTTTCTCTCATATTCCCCACCCCCCACCCCCCGAAATTTTATTTTTTTTACAGATTGGGGGGGGGGGGAGGGGGGGGGGATTTGTTTTAAAGATGAAAATAGACCATGAATGAACTTACAGAGATAATAGTGCTCTACCAAAAATAATTTTATCTTGTGATCAGTCAATATATATAAGAATGAAGAGGAACAACCACACATTACTTTATTCAGTAGTGGCTTGGTGATCAAGTATATGCTTGTGATATGATATGAAGGGTGCATTAAATATTTTTTAGGATGCCTGCAACTTGAGTGTATGAAGGTCTACTTGTAGAAACTAGCGAGCAAACAAACCTGCTTGTTTTTCAGGAGGGAGAAATAGAGAGAAAGACCTCTCCTGTCTTGTCATTTTGCCACACTTTCGTCTTCTCTCCACCACAGGCATGTTCAGCTTCTGGTCGCAACCCGAGTCCCACGGGCGGAACACCATCCGCGAGTTCATCGAGCAGACGGTAGAGAACTCCAAGAATGGCCGCTTCCTCTATTTCCTGCGACCCACCGGCCCCGGCTCACCTCCTCTGCCCATTCGCCTTCTCTTCCCCGTGTCTCGCTTCTGTCTCCGCGTCGCCAGTCTACAGCACATCTGTCGATTCCTCGTCATCCGCATCGTCCGTCGTGACCACATCGACTTGCTGCCCATTCCAGAGAAGGTGAAAGATTATCTGCGGGAGAAGCAGTACTACGTGGAGACACTAGAGGAAAGCTGATTTTTGTTTTGAAGAGAGCTGAAGTGAAGATGAGCAGGTGGTGTCCTGTGAAAAGAGCTGACTTTTCTAAGGGATTTCTATTGGTTTGTGAAGGTTCTTGTGAAGGACTGTTTCACGGAGACCTGTGATGATCTTTGAGTTGATTTAGTTTAAAAGGAGAAGTCTGAAGATGGTCGCACATATGTGTTTCCAGAGAAAAGTCATTGGTAGGTAGCCGTGGGGGTGAAATGGGTTTCAGAAAAAAGCTGCTAATTCTCATGCAGAAATCTTCACACAAGAATGCTGAAATGGCTTTGTGATTTTCTGGGTAGTTTTCATTTGCATGAACAAGAGGTGTCAATTTGCATAGGTCTTGCTTACTTCTCAGATGTCGGTGAATGGTCACCTTGAGAGAAAGTCCTGGATAAAGTTTTGTGGTCTCAACCCAAGCATAAAACAGTGCAGGTAATTTTTTTCAGTTGGGTGTTACATTTAGACAAGGAATTTGCATCCAAACTATTTGGAAGGCAATGGAAAATGAGATTGTGGTTTTTACATCTATCAGATAGCAGAGAATAATGTTGTCGATGCACCAAATATATACTTTTACTAATGGAAAAATCTATTGTAAACCATCTCAATGTTGCTGGAATAAATTGGCAATGAAACTGCAATCAAATCTGACATACTTGCACTTGACATAACTGATTTGCCTTGAAGGAAAGAAAATGCACCGACATGAGTTTGTGTGGGAAGGATCTCATGGGACAAGCATATCAAGAACTTTCCTTGTGCCATTAAGGAGTACGTTCCAAGCCCACTGAATCATGAGGCCAGCATAAGCACGATCACTGAACTTTTCCCCATGTGTCTGGGCTGTGTGCATGAGTCAGGCTTTCCGTAGAAAAACCCAAGTGCGTGTGCATTTGGAAAAAGTCTCCGCGTGATGCGGAAATCGAAACATCGCGCCACGTGAGCTCTCAACGTGACTTATGCGCGTGGGTGGCGCTGAGGTAGTGATAAGCTTCTCAGAGCCAGTCATTGATGTGGAGGATGGACGTTTTTACCCTGCTGAATGGTCTCGCCATTTTTGCAGCGTGACTGTTACTGTGTGAAATATGCGCAGACAGGGAGGATGTGTGAACTCGGGACTGAGCTGCTGTGCCATCGGAACAGCCGCACGGAGCTGCACAACAGCAGGTCAGAACAGTGAGGACATGAACGTGCGTGGACTTGATCAGAACATTTCCGCTGTAGAATCAGAAGGGGAAATTCCTCTTGTGAGAATACACACACTGGTTGAGCCATCAGGTCGATGATCATTGAAATAACGGTGCTGAACCCCAGAACTGACTACCCCTTGCAAAGATTGCAACTCTCTGGACTCTGTGGCTGATTTTCTGAATGGAAAATTCTGTGATCTCCTTTTGAATCAGGAGAATGCTGAAAACTACTTTTGCACAGAATAACCATGAATTTTAACAATTGAGAATTCTTCTTTATATTGTAGTGTACAGATTTGATTTTTTAATAATCTTTTTTTATACGTTGTATCAAAATCATACATCAAATTGGCTCTCCCAGATTTTTCAGATACAGGTTTTTTTCAAGATTATTCTGTGTATTGACATCAAGAGTGTTTATATGACAACTTGTATTAAAAGTCTCCCACCTCACCATCTTCAAAGTCTGTTTACTGGCAATTGCATATCATACAGATTTACTTGTTCAAGCATTCCAACAAATAGAGAAATGGAGGGTTAAGAAGAAAACAAAATCAAAGCCTGTATGATTTTAAAAACAAAATATTCATCTTTGTACAGACCACTTGTATGATTCTCTTGCTCTCAACAGCTGAAAATCATATTTTTAATAATGTACGATCAGTATTTTATGACGTGCTCTCATTGTGCTCCAACATTTTATATGTGTGGGAAACCAGGCTGGGAGTGAGAGGAGACCAATTCTGCTGACTTCTTGTATGCTGTGCACTTGTCTTACCATCCAAGAATAATGGCGCCTTTTATTTTGTTAAAAAATTAATTGGCTGTGAAACGGATACTTAACTGCCAAAGATGATGAAAGGCTGGTGTGCAAAATCGAACCACATTTTGTTCGGTGTTGATGTTAGGCTGCTGATAGAAAGAGCAGTGACCATTTTGGAAGGTTTCCCCCCCACCCCCCCACCCCCACCCCCCACCCCCACCCCACCCTCCCTCCATATGAACAACATGCTCTAGAGCATCTGTGTTTCTTTCTAGAAAGGTTGACTCCTACAGTACCATTCTTGGTGGACGGTTCATGGGTGAAGTTACTTAAACGGAAGACTTTAATTGCTTTGCTCAATTCATGTTGCTGTATATAATATTTGCTTTCTCCAGTGTGTGGTGGCTAAAAGTCCTTGTATCTGGATGCAGATATGAAATGTTTTCTGTGGAAAAGTGTTTTGCTTATGTGCTAATTTATGACACTGCAACTCTTGAGGATATGATCTATCACTCCTCGACATAACTTGTTATTAGATTGAGAGGGATGCTAAAGTATTGGCCTTTTTATTTTCTTCCAAGTTTTGCAGTTTTACAGACTGAGAAATGTAACTGATCTCTGAATGATAATGCATTTTGCTTTTTTAAAAGTTTTTATTTTCTTGAATGATATTGTTTCTCTCCAAAATCTTTTAAAATCCCACCATACTTTTCAATGAAAGACATTCTTAAAATGGCATTTTGAGTTATTTCATAGTTTTACAGAGTAATCCCACATCCAAAAGTTTTGCAGTAATTTCTTATAAATGTGTGTGAAAGATTAATGTGGCAAACCTGAATACAGGAGGGCTGTATGAATTTTTTCATAATATCTTTGCTTGTAGTTTTATATGTGGCATAATGGCACAGTAAAAGATGTAAGACAAATCTTACAGTTCTGTATACTTTAGTTGTTGTAATATGCACTCTTTGTGAGCAGAGCTACAAAGAAATGTTGAATGATTATGTCCTTTATTTTGCTGTCAGCTCTCTGTAAGGATTTTACGTAGTTGCAAAGAAATCCAACACTTGTATTCATTATTGAATTAAGCAGTATTTGTGTGTGCTATGTTGCAAAGTAGTATTTGATGTGAGGCCAACATGGAGAATTTGAATGTCTGAATCTATTTTGAATTGTCAGACTATTATTATTATCATCATCATCATCATCATCATCATCATCATCATCATCATCATCATCATCATCATCATCATCATCATCATCATCATTATTATTATTATTATTATTATTATTACCATTATCATCATCATCATCATCATCATCATCATCATTATCAGCTTCATCATCTTCATCATCATCATCATCTTCATCATCACTCCCACCATTGTTTTTGGTCGCTGTACATGATACATCATCTAATAGGTACTTGTAGGATATCTTGTCAAGGAGAGAACATGTGTAGCTTTGTGTGTCACCCTAGATGCTGCCTGTACTGTCAGCTTATATGGAGAGATTGTGACAGCATGCAGTCACTGTCTTATGAGGTAAAGTTTCATTGCATCACTGTCTGTGTCGTTCCATCACTGTCACTCCTGATGAAATCTTGTGGAATGCTGGGACACCTGTAGATACCGTGGCTAAATCCGGTGTGAAGCTGAGTGCTGATTGGTTGCCTAAAATAGCTGCATGCCACTCAGCTATTTGATAGCAAAGAAACCTTTGATGATACTATCATATAGCTCAGTTGTGCATGCTTTTCTTTACCAGAATTGTTCTTGCTGATTGGCTGTTGAGAAATTTGGCACCATATAAATTTTGGATGCAGCAGTTCTTCAGGCTCACAGTTGGCAAGAGAATAGGCTCCTCTGAAGAATGTCTCAATCTGACCTAGACATAGCTCAGTCTCTAAATGCAACATGCAAAGATACAGTGGGTCCTATTTATAGGTAACCAATCAACAGAAAGCCACGCTAAATGAGTAATATCTCATGACCAATCAGTGCACAGCTTCTCACAGGATGTAGACACCTGTGTCAGTAGGTTGGGTTCTGAGACAAAAGGATGTGACTGCCCACTTGACTTCAAGGTCTGCAAACAAAACAGAATGTATGTTAATTGAATTCCATTTTCTTTTCTGTTTTTCTGTTGTTGTTTTGTGTGTGTGTGTGTTTTTTTTTAATTGTGTGTTTTTGTTTTGTTTTTTGTTTTGTTGTTTTGTTTTGTTTTTGTTGTTTTTTGTTTGTTTTTTTTTGGGGGGGCGGTGTGTGTGTTTGTCTGCTGTTTTGTCTGTGTCTTTTAATAAATCCTTTCCATGATGTTTTTTTTCATTTGTTTGTTTGTTTATTTATTTCCTCTCTCTCATTTCTTCTCCCCCTGGCGAAGAAAATGTCAAGAAATGACTCCCGCATTGTGAATGTGAGAAGGTTTTTGCCACAGAAAATATCTCGATTTGCTCCTCTTTCTGACAGTAATGCATGAAAGGGTACAGAACAATTCAGTAATGAGCTTGACACTTGAATCCCAGATCATTTCATCAGAATTATTTTGAAGTGTTTTGCTCATGTAATTTTTTTGTCTCCAGCTGTGTCTTACTTGTTAGTCATCTACCCTATTTCATTCAGACCCAAAACATCTCATGGCTCACTCATGCCTATTCTGTCTGGTGAAGTTAAACCTCTATCTGCTTGTGTAGACTCTCATATGTTCTGTTGGTGAAAATAGATTCTTGTCTGTTTGATCCTTTTTCTGCTCAGAATTTTAAGCCATTGTTCACATTTTCATAAATTATGAAATGCAACATATCTTGTTACCATTTGAGGATACAGCTCAATTGTTTTGCTTATCCCATGTTTGCGCATGCTCACATTTTAAATTTCTTTTCATGCTTCATTTTATATTTCTTGACATGATTCAAACGGAAAGATTTCTCTGCAATTCCCACCTATGTTCAGAGCATGATTGTATGAATGACAGATGCTGTTGGGGAGAGTACTCATATGCTCATTTTGCTCGCGACCTCGATAAGCCTTCCTGAAACTTTTCATCAAGCAGCAGTGTTAAAGGTAGTAATATCAGTCACAGTAACAGTAGTAGAAATGCTAGCAGTGTTAAAGGTAGTAATATCAGTCGCAGTAACAGTAGTAGAAATGCTAGCAGTGTTAAAGGTAGTAATATCAGTTGCAGTAACAGTAGTAGAAATGCTAGCAGTGTTAAAGGTAGTAATATCAGTCGCAGTAACAGTAGTAGAAATGCTAGCAGTGTTAAAGGTAGTAATATCAGTTGCAGTAACAGTAGTAGAAATGCTAGCAGTGTTAAAGGTAGTAATATCAGTCGCAGTAACAGTAGTAGA
>JAWQFJ010007818.1:0-5000 GCA_034096865.1 Theodoxus fluviatilis
GGGCGCGTTGCAAACGGCGAGATTTGCCAAGATTTGCCAAGAAAAGCAAGAAAACCAAGCATTGTCAACGCTCCCGCTCCGAGGAAAACGAGGCCTAGGCGAGTCTTCGCAAGCTGCTCTTAGAGGTGCTCCGCCTAGCGAGAATAAAGAGAAAAAATGGCGGCGGTGCGACACACAAAGCTTGGCTTTGTGTTTCTAAATGATACATTTTTTAATGATGACGTATCTTGTGTGCGGAACGCTGTCGGCTGATCTCTGCGTGATTTCTTCCTTCTCTGTCTGACTTGGAGGTCGTTACATCGGGTTCGCCAGGTTTGGTAGGAGCCACAAAAAAGGAGATGTGCATAATCCCGACAACTGTGGAGGAATCTGATTACTGAGCGAAACATGTAAGCTTTTCGCCTCTGTATTGGCGGAACAGCTGTGAATATGGATGGAGCTCAAGAGTAAAATACGAGCTGAGCAGGCTGGATTTCGAGTTAACCATTCCGCAGTAGATCACATCTTTACTTAGTATGCAATGATTTTGAAGCATGTGTATGATGATGGACGTGGAAAATTGTTTGTTTTATCTGATGCTCTTAACCATAAGCATCGCTGGAAACTTCCGAAGGAAGCTGGAATGTCAACAAAATAGTCCTTGTGTTAAAGGCCATCTACAATGACGGGCAATCATGTGTGCAACAGCAGCATGCCACGTCATACATCTTTCCACGTTCAGTTGGTGTACAACAGGGCGCATTTGAATTCCCGGGAACTTTACCATTTTCTCCATAAGTGTCAACGTGGTTGCATACTATGTTCGTCGTAATGGAAAACACGGGGTCCAGCTGATGCTTGGTATGAGAGCTAGCTTCCTACTTTTGTTTGCTGATGACGTTGTCGCAATATATACCACACCCTCAGAGTTACAGACTGAAAGTAATAAAAACTGCTGGCGCTGAACCTCCAGGTTTTGGCACTAAAAAAAAGAAGATCGGGTTCGAACCCGCAACCTCTCGAGAAAAGAGGGGGAAAAACACAAAACCCCCCCACAAAAAACAGGTTGGGTTCGAACCAGCAACCTCTCGAAAAAAGAGGGGAAAAAAAGTTTCAGCGCGGATTCGAACCCGTTCACGCATGACCGAACGTTACAATAGTCCAACTCTTTACCATCTGAGCCATTCGGCAACTGACGTTACTACGTGTTTATTAAGCAATTATAACGTTCTTTTCCGTAAACTCCCTCGCTTCGTATTTTGCACTGTAAATTGTAGAAAAATGGATGATAGTTCATGAAATTTGAGTGGTCTTGTACATTTCAGGATACTCAAGGTCTATTTCTGCCAAGTTTAATATTGATTCACTGCCATTAGGCCACGCGAACAGACTACCTGTTGTTGCGCTCAGACAGAGTGGCTGTTCGAAGGTTCGGACCGGCCGCGCGGGTGGACAATTTTGACTGTAAAATGGTATTTTTTAAAGCAAAGGCGATTTTTTTCTTCTGGGGAGGATCACGAAAACTATTTATGTAATTGGTGAGTGCTCGTACAGCGTGGGAGAAATGCTGCTGGTGACGGGAGTGAAGGAAAAGGCGAAGTATTATCGCCATTCCGTCAATTGACATATGAGGGGGGGGTTCGAGTTTACGACCTAAATAAATCCCTTTCTTTTCAAACCTCGATTCTGAAAATTTGACACATTTGATCGGACCTAACTTCCAGTAAGTGTGCAAAATGTCAAGAAAATCAGTCCTGTAGTTTTTGAGATATCAGCCGTTAAGTCGGGACAGAGAGACATACAGATAAAATTACGTCACGTTATTGATGACGTCACACATTTTGCATTTCGCCATTCCGTGAATTGACATATTAGGGAGGTGCTTTCGAGTTTATGACCTTAAAAAACCACTTTCTTTTCAAACCTCGATTCTGAACATCTGATACATTCAATCGGACCTAACTTCTAGTAAGTATGCAAAATGTCAAAGAAATTCGTCAGGTAGTTTTTGAGAAATCAGCCGTTAAGTCGGGACTGACAGACAGACAAACTGACACACAGATAAAGTCTGTAGGACCTCCAGTAAACCTGGAGGGATAATCTTGTCTATGAGTCTAGTTCGCTAAGCCTTACTATAAATCCAGAGAAGACGAAGACCATGGTCTTCAGAAAAGGTGGCCATCATGCTTCAGGAGCAAGGTGGTAACTTAATGGGACCAACTTGAATGTGGTTAGTCAGAATAAATACGTGGGCAATGTGTTTACCACCAGACCGTCACTGTTATATTTCATTACATGTAGATATTTATCCGTGAGAGGGAAGCAAAAGATAGTGAGCACATTGAAAGCATTGTGGGGTCTGTGTTGTACGAATACCCGAGTGTTTATTCAAATGCTGGAGACACAAGTTCTTCTCTAAGTCGGAGAGATTAATATGCTGTAAACGCTAGTTGAATTGTACTGATCCATGAAAAACAAGAGCCGTAGCTATGTATCTCTTTTTGCTTTCGGTTAAAAAATGAACGCCTTACAACACTGTGAGATGGTGCCAATTTATTACAGTCCTGACTACATGTCGTTACTTTGAAATTCAGACTGTATGATAATGTACCCAATAATACTGTTACTTTAGAGAATGTTTATAGTTTCCATAACTTAAACAGTTGTTCAGTTTATATGCAGGCGGGAGTTCTGCGTGCACTGTGTTACTGGGGGAACTGATTCAACAACGCCATTCTGACTAAGCTGTTGTCCTCTCTCCTGCATTACAAATGATGTAGGCAGCCCGCATATGGTTGTGACTTGAATCCTTGATAATACAGTTCTGAGAATCCGTGCACACGCATGCAGAGGTATGAATACGTTATGTATCTTAATAATATGAGGATACATGTAAAGATAGAGCGGAGTGGTGGCATTACACGTATTAGAAAAACGTGGTTCACCATTGCTTCATCATGATATGAATGACTTCTTCTCCACATCAAACTAACCATGGACCTCTCTGCAAAGTCGTTCGCATTCCTGGGCACGCACGTCCTCATAAGAGATGGCAGACTCATCCCCTCTCTGCACGGCAAACCCACTGAGAACTCACGGATGCTGCATATCTCCAGCTCTCGTCCAAGACTCGTCCAAGAAGCTATTCCATTCGCACAGGCTCTGCGAATATAACGTAACTGCTCCGACACAAACGACCGAGACAGGCGTCTGTTGGAGCAGAAAAATTATCTCTTCCACAGTGGTTACCGAAGAGAGGACATCCGCAACCAGTTCGGAGGAGCGATCAAGCAGAGACGAGAGGAACTCCTCATCCGGTGAGACAAAACACACTGGACCCAGGCGGGTCCCATTTGTGACAGAATATTTCCCGGGAGCGCAGAAGCTGCGACATAGACTCAGAAAAATTCAACACCTGTTGGACGAGAATGAGAAAAGTTCCCAGGCTGTACCGGCACCCCCGATACTGGCATTTAGGCAGCCACCCAACTTGAAAAAAATTACTCAAAACTAATTCGCAGCAATCCCCGTTACTGGATTATACGGAGAGTCACGGCGTCCAGCCCTGCAATAATACTCGATGCTCCACCCCTGCCATCATCTGCACCGAGACCACAATCACCAGAAGCCAGGTCCAACAACATATCAGAGGCAGACACTTTTGCAGTTCTAGCAATGTTGTCTACCTGATCAGGGGCGGTATGCAAGAAAAAAGAATAGAGTGATTTATTCTTGAATAGAGGTATTCATGAATACAGTGCCAGTGATTCGTATGCAGGAAAACTGAATAGCTCTATTCTGGCTGGTTATTCGTAGAAATAAGGCCAGAATAGAGCTATTCAGTTTTCCTGCATACAAACCACTGACACTTTATTCTTGACGACCTCTAATCTGGAATGAATTACTCCGTTCTTTTTTCTTGCATACGGCTTCAGATGTTGTAAGGGATGGTTATACCTGGTACATCGAAAGAAAAAAAGCCAAACACTCCGACAAAGCATAAAGGGACACAGGGACACATTAAGAAACAACTCACCTCAGTCCGTAAGAGAGCGCTTCAATCTGCCCAAACACTCTGCTCTAGACATGCTGAAGAGCGTGCTCGTGGGAAATGTACACAACATCTGGCAGCCTCGTGTGACAGAACAGACGTTCATGAAAAAGTTCGATACCTACCCACCCGGACTCCACAAAAGCCTCGAGTTTATGGCGCAGTACAGCTAAACAAAGCACGCTCTGGCACGTGCGTCCCACAAAGATCTCTAAGGGCACCAGGGATGCTGTACTCCAAGGGTGCGGTTTTTCTCCACTCCCCCATAGAATCATACCCCCAGTCTCTCTCCTCTGTGGCCTGACGAAGGAGACTTCTCCGAAAGCTCGCCACACCCTATCCTCTAAAAGGCCTCTTCAAGGCCACGAATAAGATCTCGAAAGAACATGTTGGGCTAGCTGATCACCACCCATCCCTCTGGTAACTATCTTGGTCTAAAACCCGACTCTCCACCTCTTCATCATTGCAAGCACAGTATATTAGCATATTGTGCGTATTATTGATAACCATATACTACACGAAATTGTCCAGATCGTTTCTGTTTGTAATGGGTCGTTGGCTACGCAACAAATTTCGATGCATCTTTCTCTCTCTCTCTCTCTCTCTCTCTCTCTCTCTCTCTCTCTCTCTCTCTCTCTCTCTCTCTCTCTCTCTCTCTCTCTCTCCCTCTCTCACACACTTACACAGCACATGCATATCACCCACACATATCACACATACTTACATACATACATACATACATACATACATACATACATACATACATACATACATACATACATACATACATACATACATACATACATACATACATACATACATACATACATACATACATACATACATACATACATACATACATACATACATACATACATACATACATACATACATACATACATACATACATACATACATACATACATACATACATACATACATACATACATACATACATACATACATACAT
>JAWQFJ010007818.1:10000-15931 GCA_034096865.1 Theodoxus fluviatilis
TGCGAGAGAATGTCTGGAAAATCAGAACGAGGCAGAGAAACAGCGAGAGAATATAGAACTACAGTCTATCCGAAATAACATCAGGATCTTTGGAGTTCGAGAGGAAAGACAAGAGTCCTACTGGGACTGTCTCAGCGCTGTCATACACCTACTCCGAGAAACAGTTCCTGACGTTGACTGGCATGATCGAGATATCGTGCGTGTACAGAGACTGGGCATGCGGAACAGTCAGCCTGGACGCCCCCGTCCAATCCTGGTAACCTTCGCCACTTGGTCGGACAAACTCTCACTCCTGCAGAGAGGCAGAGAAAACCTCAGGTCAAGAGGAGAGAAAATTTCGGGTGAACTGACCACTAGACAAGCAGCCGTACTGCGTGATCTACGTAGACAAGGGCGAGTGGCTTATTTCAAGAATAACCAGCTGTACTACCGGAACACTGGAGCGCCCAACTCTACATCGCAAGACCCGCGAAGAACTGGGATCAACTATGCATCCAGCGGTCACTACAGCCACGGAACTGACACCGCTCGCTGCGCAGCGCAGAACGGGGACTCGAGAGGGCACACCCGTAACACAAGAATTGGACTGCAGACAAATGCCACTACTATGCGTCCAAGACAGACAGATCTGAACCCCCCCAGTTTTCCCAAAGGTAGAAGTAGGAGACAGCAGCGGTTCAATGAGAAAAACCTGATACAGATCTCCGACTCCGAAATACACCATCGTAGCGTTTGGACTGAGGCAACCTTCAGCTATCCCAGAAGATATGACACAGAGATCATCCACCGATATAGAGAGGACGGAGATCAGTCGCCAGCAACAGCAGCTGTAACCGACATGCAGTCCGTCGTTCCCGAGCCTCTTCGAGTATCGAGTCAGGTCATAGCAGACGATCACGTACTGTTGTCAAACAGTGAAGCACGTGACACCACCCAAACAGAGGCAACACCAGAAGAAATTCCCCGTGCTGTGCCGGCGAATGAGGAGCCCCCTGACGTCAGCAACCCTGTGAGGACCTCGTCCAGTGGTGGTTCACGTTTGGCGCGCTCTGAGCGTGCAGGGCGTGCCCAGCGCACCCTGCTGGACTGGGTAATCACAGGATCATCACAAACGAGCGTCACTCAGGCGGAGGAGCCTCAGGAGACAGATGACGGCGATGAAGAAGACCTATTCGATGATGCAAGGACGGAGATGGACAGACTTCCACTCACGAGTAGCTGTGCGGAAGTATCGTCAGCAGAAATGGACAGCGGACTTAACGTGTGGCGAGGAAGACTGCGTCACTTTGAGGCAGGGAGGCCGCAAGGCTCCGCACCTGCTCTCCCCCCTCAGCCCGGAGAGTATGCCAAGGCTGCTGGCGAGTCCAGCTCTGACACCTAGGGAGACGGCCACTGCCCCAGCGTTGACACCTCGAACAAGGAAGGTATTCCTACCGATTGTCCTCTCGATAAATTTACTTTATTGTCATGGAATGTTGATGGGTTACTTTCAAAGTTTGATGATCCCGACTTCATCCAGTATATAGAAAAATTTTCATGTGCATGTTTGTATGAAACTTTTTTACAGCAGTTTGATTGCTCACATTGTTTAGAACTGTTTGACAAGTTTGTTGCGCCTGCTAATAAGTTGTCGTCGAAGGGAAGGTTGTCAGGGGGTCTTATCTGTTTTGTGAAGAAATCAATTGCTAATCTTTTCTGTAAGATTGAAGTGGCTTTCAACAATATATTAGTATTCAAGGTCGATAAAATGTTGTTTGGTACCACGAAAGATGTGCTCATATTTTTTGCATACGTACCCCCAACTAGTTCTCCATTTTATGAAACGGTAAATGAAGCTGATGGCATCGTTTTGTTGGAAAGATGTATTGCTTCTGTCACCGAACATTATCAAGATTGCTCTATATTATTATGCGGTGACCTAAATGCTAGAACGGCGTGTTATAACGCATGTGATAGTGATGTAATGTTTGACTTGAGATGGGACATAACGAATGTTCTACGCTTTTCCCATGACACTACTCTAAATGAGTTTGGCCGATCGCTATTGGCCCTGTGCACTGCGTATGATCTCACAATTTTAAATGGTTTGTTCGGGGAGGAATCGGGGAAATTTACGTATGTATCTCATGCAGGAAGTAGTGTGATAGACTATTTTATAGCGTCAGAGGATCTTCTCACAGTATTTGATTCATTGCGCGTGGTAGAATCAGTTACTTCCCCGCATATGTGTCTTGAGTTAAATATTTCCCGGGGCAATGCACATTCAGCTTGTAGGGAAGACATGGACGCCATGTCGACCACAAAAATTGTCTGGGATGCTATTTTTTCTGATGTGTATATCCAGAATCTTCAGAACTGTCTATCAGAACTAAGTGACAACGAAATGAAGATTGAATCACAATTAGATATAAATATGTTTGCAGGGGCGCTAACGGGATGTCTTGTGCAGGCTGCAGAATTTCTTAAAAAAACGTTTAAAACACGAGCTCAGTCGTATTCGAGAGGATGGTATGACAAAGAATGTGCAAATGACAAGAAAGCTGCCAGACGATATTTACGGATTTTCTTAACTACTAAGGCAGATGAAGATAGAAAAACATACATCAGGTACAGGAACAAATATAAACAGACCATTAGGGATAAGAAAAAAGAGTACAGAGCGAGTGTAAGTAATACTCTGGGTACAAATATAAGAGACAGTACAAAATTCTGGAGACAAGTTAAACTTCTGAGTACAAAATCACGAGTTCTTTGTAGCATTTCTTTACAAGCATTGTATGACCACTTTAAGAGTATTTTTTCGTGCCTGCCATCCGTCGACCATGATTGCCACGTGCAGCCGGGAAGTATCAATTTCTTTGACAACAGCGATTTAAATTCACCCATTACACGGGCAGAGATAACAACTGCTTTGAGGTCTCTAAAAACTGGGACATCTGCAGGCACAGATGGTGTATTAGCTGAAATGTTAAAATCAGCTGAACACTTGTTGTTGCCTTTATTATTGTATCTATTCAATGCTATATTTGATTATGGTGTGTTTCCACATGTTTGGTCGGAGGCTATCATTGTGCCGATCCACAAACGTGGACCGAGTGACAATCCTGATAATTACAGAGGTATTGCTTTATCTAGCACCTTCAGTAAGGTATTTACCCATGTTGTTTGCTGCAGGTTACAGAACTGGGCAGATCAGCATGACCTTATTCGAGAAGAACAGGCGGGCTTTAGAAAAGGGTATGGGACAGTTGACAACATATTCATTCTGTATGGTATCATTGAAAAATATTTATGTAAACACAAAAAACTTTATATTGGCTATGTAGATTTTAAAAAAGCTTTTGATACTGTGGACAGGAGTATATTGTGGAAAATTTTGCAAGAAAATGGGATTACAGGAAAAATCTTAGATATTTTGATAGCCATGTACGGATCAGTGCGATACTGCGTAAGAGGGAGGGAGGGTCTAACAGACTTCTTTGAGTGCTCCTCGGGACTAAAACAAGGCTGCAAAATCAGCCCGATCTTATTTTCTTACCTAATTAATTCCCTGATTGAAGAGATTTCGGAAAACAGTAAGCACGGTATACAACTTTTGCCCAACACACCTGATTTAAGTGCCCTCCTTTTTGCAGACGATGTCGCTCTGCTTTCTGATACAGCAGTTGGTCTCCAAAATCAATTAAACTGTCTTAAAAGCGCAGCAGATAAACTTGGCCTGAAGATTAACACAGACAAAACGAAAGTAGTTGTATACAGACTAGGTGGATATTTGGCCAGATATGAAAGATGGTATCTAGGTGACGTACAACTGGAAGTGGTCAGCGATTACAAGTATCTCGGCAACATACTTTCGACGAAATTATGCTCCAAAGAGACACAGAAGGATTTGGCTTGTAGAGCAAGAGCTGCTCTTTTTCTGTTAACTAAGACATTGAGAAAGATTGCACAGGTAACACCAGATGTGTATTTTAAACTGTTTGATGCACAAATTCAGCCGATTCTTTTGTATGGAGCTGAAATCTGGGGAATGGATGATTGTCATACGGTAGAAAATGTACATCTACAGGCTCTGAAAAGTTTCCTTAACGTTTCTTCACGAACCCCTAATGATATGATCTATGGAGACACTGGGCGTTTTCCTCTGTCTATCAATGCCAAGTTACGTAGTATCAAGTACTGGCTAAATATCTTGAAGATGGACGAAAGTATGTTACCCTTTAGAGTTTATCAGATGATGCTGTGTACACCGAAAAATGAAGATTTTTGGGCAACCAAAATCAAAAAGATACCTATAGAATGCGATTTAGAAAATGTATGGTCAAACCAGCGGGTTACCAATGAGACAGCACTTCTGCGAAACATCCGAGAAAAACCCATTAGCAGATTTTGTACTGATTGGGAAATGCGAGTACGGCATAGTAGTAGATATTCTTTCTATAGACTCTTCAAAATATCTTTTGGAACCGAACAGTACCTATACGATATAGATAAAAAAGTATTTAGAGATATTTATATACGTTTCAGGATGGGAATTACGGATTTATTCAGTCACAAATACAGATACACGACAGGTGATGGCATTAATTTGTGTCCGCTCTGCAGAGAAAGAGAAGAAACAGAGACTCATTTTCTACTCTATTGCCCTACATTATACGATTTAAGGGAACGTTTCATATTTGCTTCGTTAGATTCGAACGTCGATGAACCGGTAAAACGCCTAATGTCCAGTAAACACAGGAAGACAATAAGAGCAACTAGTAGGTTTTTGTACAAGGCATTTAAACGTAGACAGGATGCGCTTGAGTCCGCGGAGCAGGACAGCTTTTATATTTAAGTAATTTTCTCGTAAGAATTGACACTGTCAATTACAAATATATTGACACTGTATATTTGAAATGTATTGACTTGTACTTACATTGTATACCTGAAAGGGGCCGGTGGCCTATTCAATAAATCCATTCGTTCGTTCGTTCTCTGTCTCTGTCTCTGTCTTTCTCTCTCTCTCTCACTCTCTCTCTCTCACTCTCTCTCTGTCTCTCTGTCTCTGTCTCTGTCTCTCTGTCTCTGTCTCTCTGTCTCTGTCTCTGTCTCAGTCTCTCTCTCTCTCTCTCTCTCTCTCTCTCTCTCTCTCTCTCTGTACAGACGAGCTGCCAAGCTTATCATATTGCCGACTCAATATTGTCTACGGATGAAAATATAAAAAATCTTGGCTTACTACCCTTCCAAAAACACCTCGTCCTCAATAAATGCATCCTTATGCACACAATTGCTCATTCACAAGCACCGAAGTATCTTACTGATCTCTTCATTCGTCCCCAAACAAGCCATTCACTATCTCGCAACTCTTTCATTCTACCACAACCTAGAATAGACATATTCAAAGGCAGTATTACACATTCAGGTGTTATGATATGGAATACACTCTCCTTGCACCTAAGGAACAATACTTCCAAGACGTCTTTTAAAGTATCCATACGTGGTTATCTATTCAGATGATCTCACTTCTGTCGCCTGTACATATGACACGTATTGCTTGATCTTCAAGACTCACTGAGCTGACAGTTGTCAAAGGCATCTACTAAAATATTTGTCATTGTTGATCATATTCTTCATATACCTTACCAACTGTTGTACATGGATTAGCTACTGTGTATTTTGTGTCTTAATTATCAGTGTTTTCATTTCTTTGTGAGCAAGGACAATTTGTAAGAAAGGCAGAAATGCCTAAAACTTCATCCTTGATAAATAAAGAATCAATCAATGTCTCTCTCTCTCTCTCTCTCTCTCTCTCTCTCTCTCTCTCTCTCTCTCTCTCTCTCTCTCTCTCTCTCTCTCTGTGTGTGTGTGCGCGCGCGTGCGTGTGTGTAGATGTGCATGAGTTCGGGAAATTAATTTCATTGTTGTCCCTCTCTCCCAACCAACTTAATG
>JAWQFJ010007820.1:0-26734 GCA_034096865.1 Theodoxus fluviatilis
TCTCGGCTTATATCTCAAAAACTACTGGACGGATTTCCTTGAGATTTTGCACACTAACTGGAAGTTAGGTCCGATTGAATGTATCAAATTTTCAGAATCGAGGCTTGAAGAGAAAGTGGTTTTTTAAGGTCGTACACTCCAGAGCGCCTCCCCAAATACGCGGTTCATGGAATGGCCAAATTGCGTAATGTTTGACGTCATTAACAACGTGACGTCATTTGCAAGTAGAGTTTCCAGGAGCGTGGGTCCTATATAGAATCCATGCGAGAATGAATAATTTAGAGAACATTGGAGAAGGAGGAAGAAGGATTTTCTGTGTGTCTGTCTGTCTGTCTGTCCCGACTTCACGGCTCATTTCTCCAAAACTACTGGACGGATTTCCTTGACATTTTGCACACTGGCTGGAAGTTAGGTCCGATTGAATGTATCAAATTTTCAGAATCGAGGTTTGAAGAGAAAGTGGTTTTCTAAGGTCGTATTCTCGAAATTACCGGTCTAAAAATTATTGAAATGACATTTGACGGCAAAGCCAAATTTGACGTCATTAATAGCATGACGTCATTTGCATGTACGATCTGAAATTCAGTCCCACTTAGAAGCTGATATATATCTCAAAAACTGCCTCACTCAAAGGTCAATTGACGGAATAGCGGACGGAAATGCTTAGTCGAATCGAAATCGAGTCAAACAGAGTTATCTTTTCCGTTTCCGCGTGTCTTTCGACGCTAGCAAGAGTAGAAATCTGCAACATTCGGCGGCTTGCAATTTCCTCTCTCTCTCTCTCTCTCTCTCTCTCTCTCTCTCTCTCTCTCTCTCTCTCTCTCTCTCTCTCTCTCTCTCTCTCTCTCTCTCTCGCTCTCTCTCTCCCTCCCCCTCTCTCTCTCTCTCTCTCTCTCTCTCTCTCTCTCTCTCTCTCTCTCTCTCTCTCTCTCCACCCACCCTCTTACTCTCATTCTCTCTTCCCTTCCTCCCCTTTTCCCAGCTTCCCTCCCCCCTCTCTCTCTCTCACTCTCTCTCTCTGTCTCTCTCTCTCTCTGTCTCTCTCTCTGTCTCTCTCTGTCTCTCTCTCTCTCTCTCTCTCTCTCTCTCTCTCTCTCTCTCTCTCTCTCTCTCTCTCTCTCTCTCTCTCTCTCTCTCTCTCTCTCTCTCTCCCACCCACCCTCTTACTCTCATTCTCTCTTCCCTTCCTCCCCTTTTCCCAGCTCCCCTCCCCCCTCTCTCTCTCTCTCTCCTCCCCTCTCTCTCTCTCTCTCTCTGTCTCTCTCTCTCGTCTCTCTCTCTCTCTCTCTGTCTCTCTCTCTCTCTCTCTCTCTCTCTCTCTCTCTCTCTCTCTCTCTCTCTCTCTCTCTCTCATTTGAATATTTTGCCTCAAGGGCTGAATGTAAGTAAGAAAGGCAATACTGCCTAATTCACTACCCTTGTAAAATAAAGTTTGTTCGTTCGTTCTGTCTGTCCTGACTTAAGCGCAACAACTTGGTACTGGTAGTCTGTTGGCTTGGCCTAATGGCAGTGAATCGATAATAAACTTGGCAGAAATAGACCTTAAGTATCCTAAAATGTACAAGACCACTCAAATTTCATGAACTATCATCCATTTTTATACAATTTACCGTGCAAAATATGAAGCGAGGGAGTTTACAGAAAAGAACGTTATAATTCCTTTACAAACACGTAGTAACGTCAGTTGCCAAATGAATGGCTCAGATGGTAAAGCGCTGGACAATTGTAACGTTAGGTCATGCGTGAACGGATTCGAATCCGCGCTGAAACTTTTTTCGAACCCGACCTGTTTTTTGTGTTTTTGTGTGTGTTCCCCCCCCCCCCCTCTTTTCTCGAGAGATTGCGGGTTTGAACCCAATTTTTTGTGTGTGCCAAAACCTGGAGGTTCAGCGCCAGCGGTTTTTATGTCAAAACGACAGTGCTAACTTGGTGTAAGCAAGAATATTTCGATGCTCACTTCAAGGGAGATTACACAACAAACAAAAGGCTAATGTAAGATATAAGAGTTGCTTCCCTTAAAATTGTTTCGCTATCTGCCTTGGAAATGTTTGCTAACATCTCGCCCAGTATTTATTTCAGAGCAGTTATTCTTTTTAAAAAGAAAAGTACAATATCAGCCTAACTTCTTGTAACGTCTCGCATCTATAGGCTGGGTAATAATCACAGGTCGAAATGCGTGCCACAGCGCATATTTGTGATGACGACTTTCTTCCTTTCCCCGAAGGTAGCCATTTTGGCTATACACAAAGATTATAGGTTAATCTTTGCTATACAGGCGCAACGGCTCTCCGGCGCGGTACGTACCGGTAGGCCTCTTGAACAGGCCCCTGGCAAGGCGGAAGAACATGGCTGCGTCCTGGCGCCAGAGAAAGACTGGACTGTTGCTTTTTCAATAGCAAACTCATGTTCCTCTCATCAAAGACACACACACACACATATATATATATATATATATATATATATATATATATATATATATATATATATATATATATATATATATATATATATATATATATATATATATATATATATATGAATCTTTGCTCACACGGAGCCACGCTTCAACATAGACTGAAAACATTCGACAATTCGTTCGATATCTGCTGACTCGTGTGAGCCTCGTCATGCACCTCGCTGCAATCTCCGCTGGACAATTGAAGTAAGTTAAGATTTTTTCTTTATTGTGTGCACGATGTGTGGTTGACGGTAAGAAATCCTGCATTAAGTTCGAATTGAAAAAAACAATCGTTTAGACCTCTTACCCTTTGTAAACAGTATTCGAAACCGACCGAAGTCTCTGTGTCACAACACTGGTCATCGCGGAACAGCATGTTCTCGCAAAGGGACGTAACTCTAAATTCTGACCTCGCTTCGCGTAAAGGAAAATCGCTCGAGTGCGCGGTCTTAGTGTATATAGGGTCTTTGGTGCAACGGAACGCAGGGTTAATGCAGAACAGTCAGCCTTTCCTAAGTGACCAGCACAGACAGTGCAGAACAGTCAGCTTTTCCTAAGTGCGCGATACACACTTAGTGCAGAACAACCAGCTTTTCCAAAGTGCCTGGCACAAACTTAGTGCAGAACAACCAGCTTTTCCAAAGTGCCTGGCACAGACAGAGCAGAACAGTCAGCTTTTCCAGCCTGGCACAGACTTAGTGCAGAACAGTCAGCTTTTCTAAAGTGCCTGGCACAGACAGTGCAGAACAGTCAGCTTTTCCAGCCTGGCACAGACAGTGCAGAACAGTCAGCTTTTCTAAAGTGCCTGGCACAGACAGTGCAGAACAGTCAGCTTTTCCAAAGTGCGCGATACATACTTAGTGCAGAACAGTCAGCTTTTCCAGCCTGGCACAGACAGTGCAGAACAGTCAGCTTTTCTAAAGTGCCTGGCACAGACAGTGCAGAACAGTCAGCTTTTCCAGCCTGGCACAGACAGTGCAGAACAGTCAGCTTTTCTAAAGTGCCTGGCACAGACAGTGCAGAACAGTCAGCTTTTCCAAAGTGCGCGATACATACTTAGTGCAGAACAACCAGCTTTTCCTAAGTGCGCGATACACCCTTAGTGCAGAACAACCAGCTTTTTCTAAGTGCCTGGCACAGACTTAGTGCAGAACAACCAGCTTTTCCTAAGTGCGCGATACACCCTTAGTGCAGAACAACCAGCTTTTTCTAAGTGCCTGGCACAGACTTAGTGCAGAACAACCAGCTTTTCCTAAGTGCGCGATACACCCTTAGTGCAGAACAACCAGCTTTTTCTAAGTGCCTGGCACAGACTTAGTGCAGAACAGTCAGCTTTTTCTAAGTGCCTGGCACAGACAGTGCAGAACAGTCAGCTTTTCCAAAGTGCGCGATACATACTTAGTGCAGAACAGTCAGCTTTTCCAAAGTGCCTGGCACAGACTTAGTGCAGAACAGTCAGCTTTTCCAAAGTGCCTGGCACAGACTTAGTGCAGAACAGTCAGCTTTTCCAAAGTGCCTGGCACAGACTTAGTGCAGAACAGTCAGCTTTTCCAGCCTGGCACAGACTTAGTGCAGAACAGTCAGCTTTTTCTAAGTGCCTGGCACAGACTTAGTGCAGAACAGTCAGCTTTTCCAAAGTGCGCGATACATACTTAGTGCAGAACAGTCAGCTTTTCCAAAGTGCCTGGCACAGACTTAGTGCAGAACAGTCAGCTTTTCCAAAGTGCCTGGCACAGACTTAGTGCAGAACAGTCAGCTTTTCCAAAGTGCGCGATACATACTTAGTGCAGAACAGTCAGCTTTTTCTAAGTGCCTGGCACAGACTTAGTGCAGAACAGTCAGCTTTTCCAAAGTGCCTGGCACAGACTTAGTGCAGAACAACCAGCTTTTCCAAAGTGCGCGATACATACTTAGTGCAGAACAACCAGCTTTTCCAAAGTGCCTGGCACAGACTTAGTGCAGAACAGTCAGCTTTTTCTAAGTGCGCGATACATACTTAGTGCAGAACAGTCAGCTTTTCCAAAGTGCCTGGCACAGACTTAGTGCAGAACAACCAGCTTTTCCTAAGTGCCTGGCACAGACTTAGTGCAGAACAGTCAGCTTTTCCAAAGTGCCTGGCACAGACTTAGTGCAGAACAACCAGCTTTTCCAAAGTGCGCGATACATACTTAGTGCAGAACAACCAGCTTTTCCAAAGTGCCTGGCACAGACTTAGTGCAGAACAGTCAGCTTTTTCTAAGTGCGCGATACATACTTAGTGCAGAACAGTCAGCTTTTCCAAAGTGCCTGGCACAGACTTAGTGCAGAACAACCAGCTTTTCCTAAGTGCCTGGCACAGACTTAGTGCAGAACAGTCAGCTTTTCCAAAGTGCCTGGCACAGACTTAGTGCAGAACAACCAGCTTTTCCAAAGTGCGCGATACATACTTAGTGCAGAACAACCAGCTTTTCCAAAGTGCCTGGCACAGACTTAGTGCAGAACAGTCAGCTTTTCCAGCCTGGCACAGACTTAGTGCAGAACAGTCAGCTTTTTCTAAGTGCCTGGCACAGACTTAGTGCAGAACAACCAGCTTTTTCTAAGTGCCTGGCACAGACTTAGTGCAGAACAGTCAGCTTTTTCTAAGTGCCTGGCACAGACTTAGTGCAGAACAGTCAGCTTTTTCTAAGTGCCTGGCACAGACTTAGTGCAGAACAGTCAGCTTTTCCAGCCTGGCACAGACTTAGTGCAGAACAGTCAGCTTTTCCAGCCTGGCACAGACTTAGTGCAGAACAGTCAGCTTTTCCAAAGTGCCTGGCACAGACTTAGTGCAGAACAGTCAGCTTTTCCAAAGTGCGCGATACATACTTAGTGCAGAACAGTCAGCTTTTTCTAAGTGCCTGGCACAGACTTAGTGCAGAACAGTCAGCTTTTCCAAAGTGCCTGGCACAGACTTAGTGCAGAACAGTCAGCTTTTCCAGCCTGGCACAGACTTAGTGCAGAACAGTCAGCTTTTTCTAAGTGCCTGGCACAGACTTAGTGCAGAACAACCAGCTTTTCCAAAGTGCCTGGCACAGACTTAGTGCAGAACAGTCAGCTTTTCCAGCCTGGCACAGACTTAGTGCAGAACAGTCAGCTTTTTCTAAGTGCCTGGCACAGACTTAGTGCAGAACAGTCAGCTTTTTCTAAGTGCCTGGCACAGACTTAGTGCAGAACAGTCAGCTTTTCCAGCCTGGCACAGACTTAGTGCAGAACAGTCAGCTTTTCCAAAGTGCCTGGCACAGACTTAGTGCAGAACAGTCAGCTTTTCCAAAGTGCGCGATACATACTTAGTGCAGAACAACCAGCTTTTCCAAAGTGCCTGGCACAGACTTAGTGCAGAACAGTCAGCTTTTCCAGCCTGGCACAGACTTAGTGCAGAACAGTCAGCTTTTCCAAAGTGCCTGGCACAGACTTAGTGCAGAACAACCAGCTTTTCCTAAGTGCCTGGCACAGACTTAGTGCAGAACAGTCAGCTTTTCCAAAGTGCCTGGCACAGACTTAGTGCAGAACAACCAGCTTTTCCAAAGTGCCTGGCACAAACTTAGTGCAGAACAACCAGCTTTTCCAAAGTGCCTGGCACAGACAGAGCAGAACAGTCAGCTTTTCCAGCCTGGCACAGACTTAGTGCAGAACAGTCAGCTTTTCTAAAGTGCCTGGCACAGACAGTGCAGAACAGTCAGCTTTTCCAAAGTGCGCGATACATACTTAGTGCAGAACAACCAGCTTTTCCTAAGTGCGCGATACACCCTTAGTGCAGAACAACCAGCTTTTTCTAAGTGCCTGGCACAGACTTAGTGCAGAACAGTCAGCTTTTTCTAAGTGCCTGGCACAGACTTAGTGCAGAACAGTCAGCTTTTCCAAAGTGCCTGGCACAGACTTAGTGCAGAACAACCAGCTTTTCCTAAGTGCCTGGCACAGACTTAGTGCAGAACAGTCAGCTTTTCCAAAGTGCCTGGCACAGACTTAGTGCAGAACAGTCAGCTTTTCCTAAGTGCCTGGCACAGACTTAGTGCAGAACAGTCAGCTTTTCCAAAGTGCCTGGCACAGACTTAGTGCAGAACAGTCAGCTTTTCCAAAGTGCCTGGCACAGACTTAGTGCAGAACAGTCAGCTTTTCCAGCCTGGCACAGACTTAGTGCAGAACAGTCAGCTTTTCTAAAGTGCCTGGCACAGACTTAGTGCAGAACAACCAGCTTTTCCAAAGTGCCTGGCACAGACTTAGTGCAGAACAGTCAGCTTTTCTAAAGTGCCTGGCACAGACAGTGCAGAACAGTCAGCTTTTCCAAAGTGCCTGGCACAGTGCAGAACAGTCAGCTTTTCCAAAGTGCGCGATACATACTTAGTGCAGAACAACCAGCTTTTCCTAAGTGCGCGATACACACTTAGTGCAGAACAACCAGCTTTTCCTAAGTGCCTGGCACAGTGCAGAACAGTCAGCTTTTCCAAAGTGCCTGGCACAGTGCAGAACAGTCAGCTTTTCCAAAGTGCCTGGCACAGTGCAGAACAGTCAGCTTTTCTAAGTGCCTGGCACAGTGCAGAACAGTCATATTTATGAGCACGAAATGCCTGGTAACTGTAGACGTAGAAAGTGCAGCCGAGCTAAGTCGACCACTGAGAAGCCATCGTTTGTGACTTGCATCGAAAGTGCTGTTACTTAGGGAAGTTCAAGTTTATATCTGATGGTGTTGTTTGTTTTGTTTTTGATTGTTTCGTTTATTTGAATCAATCACATTCCATGGACATATGTCAAGAAGATTTCTGTGTGTATACACGTTTTAAGTCATGATAATAACAGGGTAACGAGAGATAGAGTGATGGAAGAGATAATGATGTGGCTTTATTGATGAATGCTTTTCAATATCTTGACAGGTTTGTGAGATTTGTTTAAAACTGATGTCGGCCTTATTTTCAGAAAAGTACGAAAGTAGAAATGCTACAGGAAGAGGCTCGCATGAAAGAAAATACTGGCACCAGTGCATGAAAGAAAATACAGGCACCAGTGCTTGGGACGTTTCAGCAACTCGGCAGAGGTTCAACATAGGACTGGTCAGTATGTTTTTTCCATGGAATGTCTGCTAGAGATCATGTGGCGGTGATGGAATTCCCAAGGATAATGAATTCAAGTGCTAGACCAAATACCGAAAACATGCATGAAAGAAACTATGTTGAAAATCCATTATCCTTAGCATCTGCGTATTCCACCTGGACTATACTGACAGGACGGTCTGACGATTCTGGCTTTGAATACTGAACTGAAGCCCAATCTCAGATGTGTTCCGCCTGTGACAACGAAGACAAACTGTGTCCGTTAATGGCTGCCGCAATGCATTCTTTTCGTCGACGTCCTTCGTTGCTGAAGGCAAGCAACGTTTATCTTCGAATCGTTTGACTCCCTAATACTTAAATGGACGAACCACTAGTCTAAAACCATTTTCGGCGAACCTTGTATTAGGTACAAATAGGTCACCTACGAACTTGCTCAGAGTCCAGTTGTTCGGACGAACCCAGGTTTTGTTTCTTAACTGACTGTAATGATATGCATACGCCACTGACTGTAATGATATGCATACATCATTGCCCGAACCAAGCTTCCCGAACTTGGTCAATCTACTTTGACCCACATTTTCATTTAGATAATGAAGCAATGTAAACGAGCCATTGGTGTATTCAACATACCTTTGATATATTAATGCTGTTCTTGGCTCATAGATTTTTGTATGTGTGTCAGTAATTCTATAATTGAATTTTTGCATGCGAAATGAAGTTTTAAAAAAGGTGGACAACATTTGTTTACTTGTGTTACAGAAAACAAGTTTCCATGGGCCAAGATTTCTCTTTGACCAGCCAGTCCGGGCGGAGATTCGGGACTATTCCCACTGCACGCTCTGGGAACCTCCAAACTGGTTTCTGAATACTTCCGAAGCTAGTCTGCGAGCCGAGAGTTTGTCCAGCAAACAAACTACGGCGCACGAATTTAGTTCGCTGACCCCTCCTAACCTGCTTTGCGAGCCGAGAGTTGGCCTCGTGCTCTGAAGGTAGTGTAGTCAGAAGGTAGTGTAGTCAGAAGGTAGTGTAGTCAGAAGGTAGTGTAGTCAGAAGATAGTGTAGTCAGAAGCCAATTGTTTCGAACTGGCGGTCTCAGTCCTGCAAGCCTTCAATGATGTTTTGAGGCAGTCTTTGTAGCGCTTCAGGGCTCCCTTGTCTCTCTCTTTCTCATAGATAAGCTCTAAATAACTGTTTTGTTTTGGCGATTTCTTATCTTCCATTCTCACCACATGACCTGCCCAACGATGCCGGTGTTTCGTAATGAGTGATTTGATTCCTAAAAAGCCCTATTTCCCCCAAATGTCAGCATTTGACACTCAGGCAGACAAAGAGTTTCTCATAATGTTGTGGAGCCATTGGAGGTGGCAAATCGTGGTGGTAATATTAAAGACCGCGTATCACTGGTGAGATGCTAAAATGATGCTTCTATCTTTTTATAACCTTGTCACAGTGACAATCACAGCGCCAGCAAATGCTGTCTGAGAACGAAAAAGTATGTCAATGATGATGATGATAATGATGATGATTATTATGATAATGTCCAAAAAGGAGAAAGAAAACAAAAAAAGATTACTTTCTGTGTTTGTACCTCTTAGAATATTTCGATGCCTTTCGGCAACTTCTTCAGCAAAGAATAAAATAGCGTCAAGATGACGTAGATTATGATAATGATGATGATGATGATGATGGTGGTGGTGGTGGTGGTGAAAATAACACATGGAAAGCAATTGCAAATCCTTTATTTGTATATTGCACAATACCTTATTGAAGTTGAGTCAAGAGTAAATAGACAAAAGATAAGAAGAAATAATCATCACGAACCCGGCAAGACCGTTATATTTCATCGATCTTAGGTCTTGACTAATTACGCATATACACAATTAACTGAAATGTGCCCGCTATGAATGAACTTTCTCGCGTGAAACGCCGAATGTTGTGTAGAAATACAATTTTTAGAAAAGAAAACATACGTTACACTTCGTTCCCAAATAATATATCCCATTCATCCGCATCCACTGACAAAGTTGCTTACTGACGTGTGGGAAACCTACATGTATAACGATCATTTGTGAGTAATAAGTGAAATACGTTAATTGTCAAATCCAGGCCCTCTGACAGTTTGGTGCAAACACACATTATGCTTCTAAAAAGTGTGCAAACCGCACACTTTTACCCCGTGGTCTTCCGGCCACCTTTCATCACTCCGACACCGTCTCATCTCTCTGAGGAGCATACAACCTTTCGTCACTCCGACACCGTCTCAACTCCCTGAGGAGCATACAACCTTTCGTCACTCCGACACCGTCTCAACTCCCTGAGGAGCATACAACCTTTCGTCACTCCGACACCGTCTCAACTCCCTGAGGAGCATACAACCTTTCGTCACTCCGACACCGTCTCAACTTCCTGAGGAGCATACAACCAGGTTGCAAATGAACTCGCCTGTTATTTTTCACAAATTTCCAGCACAGTCCTCACATGTACATGTTCTACTCCTGGATAGGGAGAACCAATGTAGAGAAGCATTTTGCTCAAGGATGCAACTCTTGGATCCATCAAGCTTCGAACGCTGCAACCACAAGCCGCAATCGACTGCAGGTCAAGCACTCTAATCATTCGGCCACGGATAAATGTCTCTCGGCTACTATGGAAAGCATGTGTCTTTGAAGACAGCATTACATGTGCGCTGTGCACAACATGGTGAGTTTGGTCTATGCATACACACTGTCATCTATGACCTGGGTTCTCATGACTACACACTGTCACCAATCGCCTGGGGTCCCATGACTACGCACTGCCACATATTGCCTGGGTTCCCATGACTACGCACTGCCACATATTACCTGGGTTCCCATTACTACACACTTCCACCTATGGTCTAGGTTCCCATGACTACACACTGTCACCTGTGGCCTGGGTTCCCATGACTACACACAGCCACCTGTGGCCTCGGTTCCCATGACTACACACTGCCACATATTACCTGGGTTCCCATGACTACACACAGCCACCTATGGTCTAGGTTCCCATGACTACACACTGTCACCTGTGGCCTGGGTTCCCATGACTACACACTGCCACATATTACCTGGGTTCCCATGACTACACACTGCCACCTATGGTCTAGGTTCCCATGACTACACACAGCCACCTATGGTCTAGGTTCCCATGACTACACACTGTCACCTGTGGCCTGGGTTCCCATGACTACACACTGCCACATATTACCTGGGTTCCCATGACTACACACTGCCACCTATGGTCTAGGTTCCCATGACTACACACAGCCACCTATGGTCTAGGTTCCCATGACTACACACTGTCACCTGTGGCCTGGGTTCCCATGACTACACACTGCCACATATTACCTGGGTTCCCATGACTACACACAGCCACCTATGGTCTAGGTTCCCATGACTACACACAGCCACCTATGGTCTAGGTTCCCATGACTACACACTGTCACCTGTGGCCTGGGTTCCCATGACTACACACTATCACCTGTGGCCTGGGTTCCCATGACTACACACTGTCACCTATGGTCTAGGTTCCCATGACTACACACTATCACCTGTGACCTGGGTTCCCATGACTATACCTGCCACCTATGGTCTAGGTTCCCATGACTACACACTGTCACCTATGGCCTGGGTTCCCATGACTACACACTGTCACCTATGGCCTGGGTTCCCATGACTACACACTGCCACCTATGTTCCCATGACTACACACTGCCACCTATGGCCTGGGTTCCCATGACTGCACACTGCCACCTATGTTCCCATGACTACACACCACCGCCTATTGCCTGGGTTTCCATGACTACACACTGCCGCCTATGGCCTGGGTTTCCATGACTGCACACTGCCACCTATGTTCCCATGACTACACACCACCGCCTATTGCCTATGTTCCCATGACTACACACCACCGCCTATTGCCTGGGTTCCCATGACTACACACTGCCGCCTATTGCCTGGGTTCCCATGACTACACACCACCGCCTATGGCGTGGGTTCCCATGACTACGCACTGCCATGACATTAATTTCCATGACCGCAGCGCTGTTGGAGTCCCTTCAAGAAAACATTTCGCAAGTTGACCTGCTCTGGACATACAACGACCCCAATGCCAGACCAACGGTCGTGAAGAGAGCCATGCTGTTGATTGTTTATCATGAACTGGGTGTTTTCATTGAATGGTCTATTTACAATTGCACGTGAAAAAGTATATTGTTTTGCTTGCAATCTATTTTTGAAAAAGAGTGTAGCAAAATGAATGTGGAAAAAATGAAGAAACAATATATCTGATTCAAGTATTGGCTTTTTCATCATATTTAGTTTAAAATCCAGTAATACAATTCATCAGACGACACGGCTCTGAAAATGTTTTTCAAAACAATTCACGCTACAAAATATTTCCATCCATGCAATGGTGCACTTACGCTCACTAAAGAATTGCATACTTTGGAGGCTATTGATGCCCTGTAAAGGAACACTTCTATGTATGCACAAGCATTCGCGAACACAATCTCCAAACGTTCCTGGAAATGGAAATGTACTTGTGAATATATGCATGTACTTAAACATTTTTAATCGTCTCCACACTCTCTCCCTCCCTCCCTCTCTCTCTCTCTCTCTCTCTCTCTCTCTCTCTCTCTCTCTCTCTCTCTCTCTCTCTCTCTCTCTCTCTCTCTTACTCCCTCTCTCTCTCTTTTCTCCCTCTTTTCTCCCTCTCTCTCTTTCTTTTCTCCCCCTTTTCTCTCTCTGTCTGTCTCTCTCTGTCTCTGTCTCTCTCTCTGTCTCTCTCTGTCTCTGTCTCTCTCTCTCTCTCTCTCTCTCTCACACACACACACACACACACACACACACACACACACGCACACACACACACACACACACACACACACACACGCTCGCGCGCACACTAGAAAGCATACATTTGCGCACAGGCACACCAATGCATAGTACTCGCATGCACCAGCACCATCCGAATAAGCCACACTCCAGCGAAAACACACACACGCACGCATGCACACACACGCACACACACGCACACGCACACACGCACACGCACACACACACACGCACACGCACACACACACACACACACTCATCCCACCCTTCCCTGTGCCATATCCTTACCTTCGTACTCGTGCGGAGGAGCGCATGCACGTAAGTGAAGACGCGCATTCATGCAAATTCGCACAAAATCATAGCCACATCGTCAGCTCAAACAGATAGCTTCAACATCGCACTACGTCTACCATGATCGGAAACCATCGGCGACGGTTCATCTCAAAGGTGTGTTCTAATTGGGCAAAGCTTCGGCCTACTACGCCCAAGTTTCGACTTGGCGTAAGTGATTTGGGGGTTTGCCAAGTGTCAGAAGCTCGAAGTAGACCGGTAATCGTGCTCTACGAAGTCCGATGTATACATGGACGAAGGAGATCGAAGTTGCGTCTTCACTGATCATATAAGATTGCTCTTTCGTTAGGGAGTCGCGGACAGTCTAGGCTGTAGGATGAACATTCATAATCGACTCCACTTTGGCCAATTCGCATGCAAACGTCTCCAAACACAAGTTCGCAAAGTCCACTTTGGTTTTCGTTCGGTACTACGCCCGCTTAAAACACACCTTTAAGGTCTGTTC
This sequence comes from Theodoxus fluviatilis, assembly GCA_034096865.1. NCBI lineage: Eukaryota > Metazoa > Mollusca > Gastropoda > Cycloneritida > Neritidae > Theodoxus > Theodoxus fluviatilis. The sequence continues at coordinate 13,174 of JAWQFJ010007820.1, forward strand.
TAATCGGGCGATGCTTACACCTACTTCACCGATGTTTCCACTTGCGGCAAGTGACGTCGACAAACATGTACTTGAAGTCCGATTTTATTAAAGTCCACTAGAGACTACGCCTACCGATGAAACAGTCTCTAGCACAGTTGACATCACGTGATGGAAGGATTTCGTCCGAAAATTCAAGTGAGGGTCACACGAGAGGCGTGTGGGATAGCCGATCTGCTCCCTGACATACGCCGTTCAAGTAGTTCTTATACTATTTCGCACAAAACTCATAACTTACGCTTGTTGAGGCAATAAACAAGCGTTTATTCGATAAAATAAAATGTTTGTGCTCAAATGGAAACAAATTTTGACATCTGAATGATTTCTGTAAAAAGTGGAGAAAAAATAGTATCACAACGAACTATTTTTGGCGCAAAGCTATAATACGAAGGGTCAAGTCTATTACGCATTCATTGCGAACTGTGCCAGAGTCCCGTGACTTGGGTTCACAGAATGGCCCGATGTCAGCTTTCGACGGTGTGGCCGATGCTGCGTTCTGATTGAATAGCCAAAGGCATCTTTCGCGCGTAGATACTTCATTTTTCATGTAGTTAAAAACAAACAAGCCGTGTCGGCTGTTTCGTTCGGTTCGCAAGCAAAACGATCATCTTTAGAATTAGGCCTACAGACACAGATACTACGAAACTGTAACAATAGAACATGATTAATTTATCATAGCTATATTCAGAAGACATCAAAAGTTAATCGACATTGCTAGATTACTCAAATCGGCATGTGGTCGAAGGGGCGAAGTAAAAACGGCGTTTCGGCCATGTGGCTACGTGATGCTACGTTGCATATCATGTAACTCGATGATGCGACAGTAACGTGTGCACATCACTTCAGTCAACTGCCGCGTATTTGTATGCAAAAGTCCCCGATTACAAGATCATGTCCACTGCGGCTTCCTTCACATCGGGTGCTACGCCCATTTAGAACAAGCCTGAAAGGAAGTTAAATCCAGGTCTGATGGATGATTCAAGAGTCAAGGCAGAGTTCACACGTCCACATCGCTACTCTCGTCAGCAAACCTGTACGTCCCCTGTGTCTGGCGGAAGCTGAGCAACCCTGGCCCCATGGTGTCCTCGCCTTCCATTGAACTAAGGTCACTCTCGTCCAGGACAGCCTGGATGTCTCTCTCGGAAAATTCAACCTCGTCGCTACCCTCACTTACGCTAGAAATGGAGATGTCGTCTGGACTCTTCATGCCAGATAGGAGGCGATCACTTCTCCTGGGATTCGAGTCGTCGCCTCGCCGGGCGCTGGATGAGGCATCAATGGAAGCAGCGGACATTCCCGAAAGAAGACGAACCGGGGTTGTATCCTGTGTGTATGGAGTGGAGTCGGTGGAGATTTTGGGTTCTGCCAGCAGATCTTCCACTGCTTTCTGTTCCTTTACAGTGTACATATCGCCGGAGACAGCCGAAAGTTCTGGACGGGCGGTCGGTTTGTAGACTTTAGTCGAATCACCGCTTAAAGGACATTCCTCTACTGCCTCGGACGGGAAACTTTTCTCTCTGTCGACCACGGCATTAGTAGAGTCATCGTGGATCGTAGCATGAGGCGACGACGAGGAGGAATATGGGGACTTAGTAGAGTCGTCGCTTTCGTCATCCGAGGTGTCATCGTTCCCGTGCAGGATGATTCCGAGAAAGGCAACTTTTCGTTGACGATCAGAGGTTTCACTGGGAGATTTCTGTTGTGCCTCCATCTCAGACTCGTCTTGTAGAATTTTCGAGCTGTCTCCTTTCATAACGGGTTGTGGTCGCCCTGCATCGCCATTGTCAACAGCTTGGCTCACTTCCAGGTGTTCTAACTTTTCCTCTTCCAAGTTTAGAGAGCGAGTGTTACTGGCTTCCTCCATCTCATGAACTGCAGGACTGATTCTGGATGGTTCGAGCATGCTGTCCACTCTTTTGCTTCCCCTGTCTGCTCCTGAGTCTCCTGCTTTGGGTGCAAGTCGCTGAACGATGCTGTCTATATCTTCATCGCTGTCTTCAGAGGAAGAGGAAGAGGAAGAGGAAGAGGAAGAGGCTGAAGGTTGGAACTTTGATGAGGATTTGCTGCTGGAGTATGCAGTAAAACCGGTTTTGCCAGTCACGAAAGTGAAACTCATTTCCACGTCATCAGCAACACCGCCGTCGTCTTCACCTTCATAATCGCCTCCGTAATTGTTCGTGTATGCCTCTTGCTCTAGCGAAGTAGCTTTTCCATGTAGTTCCACAGTCATGTCTCTGTCAGGAAATGTTGACTCATGCTGCACGATGGATGTCATCTCCTCATCAGGGCTGTTTGGCACGATGCCATCGGGTCTTTCTTCGGCTGCGGAAGACTCGGACGCAGCAGTTTTGTCATCAGTGTCAAGCGTAGTTGCCTCTTTCACCAAGACGTCTGATTCTGGTATCTCATCTTCAATTTTTGGTTTTGGTTCCTCGTTCATAACTTCATTCTCGTCATCTGTCGTGACTTCAGCTGCCAAGGTTTCATCTTTTTCTTCGGATGCCTGACTGGAAGACGACGACGACGATGAATTGGCAGATGCCATCGACGAGGAGTGTTTTCTTCCCTCTACATCATCAAATCTTTTTACGCCACTGTTGACGTCGGCATGTGAGTCGTGCCCGGCACCGTCGACGACATCACTTGGGCTTGCCTCCCAAATCTGGGGAGCACGGTGTTCTCCAGCTGCTGTGCTGGAGGTTTCTAGGTGTTCCTCTGGTTCATCCTTCTCCGCACTTTTCTCAGCCTCGGTAGTTTCCTTTGTCGAGACGTCCTTAGTATCTCCGGTTTCATCAGCATTTTCATCGTCTTTGTCGCCTTTTTGGCAGCCGTCGATGACTGCAGACAAAAAGTATGCCACACTTAATATCGTGTCAGTTATCGAGTGCGGCGAGATGCCACTCATACATTTGATTGGCGATATTTTGCCATCTGACACAGTTACTAACATTCTTGTCCAGTTACACGGAAGAAATAAAGTATACAGAAATATAATCTTTGTACTTTATGAATACATATTTTTCGCTTTGAGTTGATACTTAATGATTCGCAGTTGTTTGAAAGTTACAAACGAAGTATGATGGACATTCTCTTTTGAGTTTGAGGCATATCGGCACACTCATTGAGCAATATCACTTTATGACACACAGGTCAAGCCCTCATTGTTCGTGGAAAACTTATGCAGCAAAGTGCGGAGGATAGGCAACGATCGGTTAGAAGCGCAAGCAGCGAGTTCAAGACACAGTTCGAGCAAAAGTGGAGAATAGTGGAAAAAAAACTGCAATTTGTAATACGTGTACTTGCAGATGAAGTGCACTTGAATACTTCTGGCATTACCTCAAAGGATACGCCTGAAGTCCTCATGGAAAGACTGGTCATCTATTACTTCATTAGTCGTACATTCATTCGCCGATAGCAGTACTAAGTACAAAATTCAAATCCCCACTTTTTCTTTCAGTTTATCCACCCCCACCCCACCCACCCCCGCTTCGCTGCGCTATATCCACTTGCAAACACAGGACACGAAGAACAGTCTAGAGTGATCTTTTGGTTGTGCATGGCATGCAGTCACTAGTGGCTGGGCGAGGGTTTCTCAGGACGTGCAAACACCACCAAGGCGCAGATGAAGAAAGGTTAGAGAGGAAGCACACAGCGCTGAGACTTGACAGCGAGCCAGGAGAGAACACGGTGCAGAGCAGGGAACAGTTCCTCTCTAGTTGTGCACGAGGATCGGGCTACAATCGTTCGCCCCCTGGCAGCATTAATCACGTAATCCGACGTTATCCATGATATAATTAATGGTAGATGTGCAAGACGATCCGAAACTGCATCTGCCATCGCCTCCAGTACTGGGTTACTGAACTCTTCGAGTCATCAGCTCTTCAGGGCTCTCAGCACCATCTTTTCTTTGACCAAAAAGTCCTGGAGACTGCAGAACGGGTCATGCAAGCATGTGCACTAATGTTCTGGGCCAGCGAAGAACCACGTCAGCACACCAGTAGAGGAAAACCCATTTTTGACGTTGCTTATAATTAAGGCCTGTCTCTTCTCGGTGGACGCTAATGAGCGTTAAAGCGGAATGCCCCACGCCTATCTCAGACCGAGCATTCGACTTAAAATGTAATAGCTTAGATGTCAAAGTCAACATGTAACTTTGGGCCAGTCGATTATGATACCATGCTTGCAATCTGTCTCACCCCAGCCTTTAAATCATAGCGAGTCTTGACGTGGCGACGCATGCAAGCTCATTCTTGACATTCAGCTCAAACTTTGACTAGGTAGCGGCAGCCACAAATTTCTTTGTATTATATTCTATCAATTTGTGCATTTTTACAAAGAGAGTGGTAATACAAGATAAACCAAAAAAGAGCAAGAGGATATATTTTTTTGGTTGCGGAGATATTTCACTTTAAACATGCTATTCTGTCAACGAGCCGAAAACAACCAATTTCCTCCCAATTTTAACCACCTGCAATACTTGCCGTGAAAGGACCTCAAAAACGAAACAGCAGGTTTTACTAACCTTTTTAAAAAATTGGGAATTCACTGTGCCAATAGCAACGCTTTGTGAGTAAAATTGCTGGATATACAATAGGCCAAACTATAGGCAAAAGAGTGTTTTTCAAATGTAGAAATATGGTCCAAATGTCAAGTTTGATGGACTCCTGTGCAGAATAAAATGAGCAGACATGTCCCAAAATGAAATTTGGAAAAGATTATTTACTAAACAATTAGTTTTTTAAACTGCACATTTTATTCAAATAAAACCGTCAATGTCCCGAACTTTGAAAAAACGTAAATTTGTCACATGAAAAAACTCAGTTTCAAGGGGGTGGCACATTTGAAACTCCAGTATCTTTTATACAAACGAAGATAAACCCCGCAAAAGTTGCATGCTGGTTTGTTACACTACATGCTACTCAACCATATACTTATTAACATACACAGGTTACTCTTTTCAATTAAATTTGTTTAAGCATACACAAGACCGTTGGATATTGGAGATGACAAACGTCAATGTGGTTTGTTTTTTCCGAAAGTAGTCAAAGTACAACCAAAAAAGTTCGTGTGAATCAGTACTTATTGCAAATGCACATGTGTTTACTTCAATAAGCCTGAAAAGTTCAGGACAGGATACATGTACTTAACACTTAGTTCACTCTTAGTTCTCTCTCTGGCCACCACCTGGACGTCCTCCACCCTGCTTCCATTGTCTGTCTCGAACTTGCATCTTAAAGTATTCTGTGAGGTAGTCTTAATGTAATGTCTACCTATCCATATTCTACGTAAAGAAAAATAGCAAAAGAGTGATCATCTACCTCTCCCACATCCACAAAACAGTTATTGCACAAGCTTGAAACTTCTACAACTCGTAGAAACAACATCGATTCAGGCCTATGCCATACAAACTTTGATTCGTCCTGCCACAAAATATCCTAAAATATATCAACGTTCTAAGTTATCAAGCAAGTAACCGAGAAAACACCCTATTCTGTGCAAAAATGATTCAGATTCTGCGGTTGATGGTGCGGCAGTCTTCGCCGACTTCGAATACCATGGTTGACACGACAGGCACACGTGTATCCACGATCGAGGTGGTTGTCTACTTTGATTGGTTTGCGTGAGGTTCGCATGACAAAGTATCATATTTGTATTACTGCATTTAGCATAAATTCTCTTTCCAATGCATGCAAAGATGCGTCTGTATATGATACTGATTGTCTGTAAACGTTATTTTGATTCTGATGTCGATCGAGCACACAAACACGCCATTCTGGTCGCTATAATAATCAAGGCGACCTTGACATCCAACGGGATTTTCTGGTCTAAATTGAGTAGCGCATGGTTTGCGCGACCTTTACGGCTTTAATTTGGTAGCCATCGTATTTAACCTTTATGTTTCCGATTGTCTGCAAACGTAACTTTCATGCTGATGACGATTGAGCACACAAGCCAAGCCGCTCGCGATCGCTATTATAAACAAGGCAACCTCGATATCGGCGAGCTGAGTTTCAATGGATGCCCCGCATTGATTAGCTGGCGGAAATTTTGTACGTCTTCTACGGCTTAAACTTTGAATTCACCGCATTCAGCATACATACCTCCTTCCAATGCACGAAGAAGCAATAGTGGACATGTTTCCGATTGTCCGCAAATGTGACTTTGATTCTGATGTTGAACGCACGCAACTCCACTCTCCATAGTAAACAAAGGGGACTTGGATTTCAGTGGGGTACCCCACTTTGATTAGCTGGTAGAAATTTTTCATGACGTTTATGATATTAGTTTTGTATCCATCATATGCAGCAGACATTTCTTTTTCTGAAATGTATAGGTTCCGCTATGATTTATTCAATCGTTTAACCGTAGAAAACGCGAGAAAGAGAGCTTAATTTTCAGCACATTTTAATAGATTCTTTCAGTGCATATTAGTCGGCAGTACCAAGTTTGAGGTTTAGAAAAGGAGACCACTAACTTTCTCCCTCTGGTCTGAGTTATTTCTGGAACAATAACAGTGAACGGAGAGCAGAGAAGGGAAATTTTCCCTTGGGCGGTCGAAGCCCCCTCGCTCACACGACGTTCAAAATTAGTGCATAGCCGGTGACCGCTGCACGCGTCAGCGCTTCCCGGTAGTGCGCTCTTTCGTGCCCTTATACTCACACTCCATGAAAGCAAAATTAGCAGAAAAGAAAGATGAGACACGAATCTTTGATTGCCAGTATGATTTTCTGATAAACATGACATATGCACACCACAAAAATCAAATACAAAACGATGTATTTTAGGCCTCGCAAAGCGTTTCCCGCATAAAAACACGTAGGCTGCCGCCACCTACTTTTGACAGTCAACAAAACGTACTACATTCGCATTCTTATTCATATTGACATGAAAAATCCTCTCGTGACATCAATAAAGTATGGCGACTTTTCACTCTGATTGCGTTGTAGGAAATCCTTACATGCACTCCCAGACAGTCAGCAAGATTCAAAGCAAAGCGCAAGCTCAATGCAAAGCGTGCAGACGAGATGCAAGCAGCTTGTGACGTCTTTATCGTAACATCGTCAGCCAATGGCGACATCAAGCGGGGAAGTGCATAGCAAGGAGGAGATCACTTGCTACCGCTTGTCGTAGAATCGGTGCTGCTGCTGCTGCTGCTGCTGCTGCTGCTGCTGCTGCTGGATGTAGATTCACTGCGGTTGATCTTGATTTCTTCAGGGGTCTCCGCTCCCTCCTTCTCATCAGCAGCTGTGTCCACCTTGGCTGCTGCTTTCTCCTCGGCGACTTTTGTCTGTGGTCTCTGCAGCTCCGCGCTCGCTGTCTGCGATCGCTTCCTCTCTTCCGGTTCTGTCAGCTCTGACTTCCGCTCTGGTGGACTGTCTAAAGTTAGCGCCCTTCGTTCCCGAACTTTGACGTCTTCAGGTGCAGCAGTTCCATCCGCTGATTCGCCCTGCAGGTCCTTGTCTGCCTGCCTCGGTCTATCCTGCTTCTCTCTCTGCAAATACAAAGGAATGCCTGTTAGTGGGAAAAGAGGGAGAGAGAGAGAGAGAGAGAGAGAGAGAGAGAGAAGCAGACAGACATACAGACAGACAGACAGACAGACAGGCAGACAGGCAGACAGGCAGGTAGGCAGGCAGGCAGGCAGGCAGGCAGGTAGGCAGACAGGAAGGCCTGTCGGTCTTCTTGTCTATTATTCTGTCTGTCCGTCCGTCAGTCCGTCCGTCGTCCGTCCGTCCGTCCGTCGTCCGTCCGTCCGTCCGTCCATCGTCCGTCCGTCCGTCGTCCGTCCGTCCGTCAGTCCGTCCGTCTGTCCGTCCGTCCGTCCGTTCGTCCATCCGTCTGTGTGTGTGCGTGCGTGTATGTGTGCGTGCGTGCGCGCGCGCGCGCGAGCGTGTGTGTGTGTTTAAAATGTATCGCTGCACGAGTGGAAAGGTAGAGAACTGCAAATTCACAGACAGACACAGGGAGACACGCTGAAACAAGTAGTGAGATGATGCGACGATCCATCATCCCTCTCACCACGCACCTCTCCCTGGGAGTCCAGGCTGGTACCGGATGAAGAGGATGAGCTTGACGTCAGAGACTTCTGGTCAGCGTCCGGGATATCCGTCTCCACGGCAAAGACCTCCACATTGGTAAACAAATAGGACTTCCGCTTCCGGAATCGCCTCTCCTCCTCCTCCTGATGGAACAGATATACGTTTTGAAATTAAAAAGAGAGAAAAGAGAAAATGTGTGCGCACGGGCTCGATTGTGCGTGTGTGTGTGTGTGTGTGTGTGTGTGTGTGTGTAAGTGTGAGCATACATGTATGTAAGTGTGAGCATACATGTATATGCGTGCTCTGTGTAAGGCAGATGAATGTGAAAAGGCAAACATCATTATAAATGAAAATACAAAGGTACTGAACCAGTTGAAATACAAATAAGATTGATAATATCTTTCAAAGAGATTAAGCATCCCTCGAGCGACGGTGAAAATGGCGCGTTGAAGAAATTGTACACAGCCACAGCTCTGCAAACAGTCCAGAACTGCAAGAGTTGAAACAATGTGGAGAAAAACGTACTTCATCTAATTCGTCTTCGTTTTCGCCCCCTTGGAAACCCTCATTTATTCGTCCTTCCTCGGCGTCGGCGATCTGTCTATCCGCATTCGTCATCGCGTTTTTGAAGTATTCGTCTGCGTCCTCCCTGACGAGACTGAGGGTGTTGTTGGGCTTGTTGGAGTAGCGGGGATCTGAAAACGTCTGAAACTTCTTCCCCACCATCCTGCAATGGAAGGGTGAGAACGAGTTTATTCAGAAGAAAGCAACCGCGGCGTAGAATGAAGAACGCAACAAACCACGTGTACACACACACACACACACACACACGCACACACACACGCACGCACACACACACGCGCGCGCGCGCACACACACACACACACACACACACACACACACACACATACATTTCGAAGTGCTTGCTGCAGATCACCGAAGTTTTGGTCTGCACGAAGGTTGCACGACATACGTTCACAAATTGAACTCACTGCCGATTAAGTGATGAGTCTCATGAAAATCTATGGATGCCCTCTCGATCATCACTTCTCAGCGTGCATTCTGCTACGGCACATTGTTTCCGACAACGCTTCCTCGGAAGCTTTGGCTTGGATGTCGCCACGCTGTCTCCACGCATTCGCGTTGCGCGTACTTACATCGCGTCACCTCCTGTTTGGGCGGGAATGTCACAATTTCCAGATGAGCTTTTCGGAAATTAATTAAACAAAAATCGAATTCAAATTTGGGGGTCAAATAAATACAATAATACATTTATTTACTACTATGTCGACTCTTTCCCCGATATTGAGCGAGTCCCCAAGTGGATCTTTAATGTACGACTTTTTTTGCAGTAGTCGGTATTATCCAGTATGCTGGTGTATTCGTGAAAATATCGTCGAATATTGTATCAAAACTAAATTAGCACTTTTTCTTTAAGCACGAAGAACAATTTTACATTGCAGCGAAGCTTGCCTGACGGGATACTTCTTCCGGTAGATGCGGAAAGCAATGTAACCGCAGATAACGAGGACGATGATGACGGCGACGGTGACACCCACGGCCACGCCCACATTGCTGGACTCCTCCGGGGTAGGGGTGGAGCGTGGAGTTCCTGGACTCGTCATGCCCTGAAATAAGACATTGGCAAAGTGACTTACACTTCCAGTAAGCTTACTCCCTGCCTCGATACGAACAGAGCACAAACAATGGATGCCTGAAGACTGGCTGTGGCCCTGGTCTGTCATGCTCAACGTACATGCATCACAACCGAAAGAATAATGATGATGCAATAGTGCTGGCAGAAAGAACGTTGAACGGCTGGAGAGGCCGGGAAAAACATGGATCAGGGAGAGAAGAAGATGACTACGAGGAGACGAGGTATAGACGACGAGAAGACGAGAACGAGGACGAGGAGGGCAAGAAGGAGGGGAAGGAGGTGGAGGAGGCACAGGAGGAGGAGGAGGAGGACCGGAGGAGGAGGAGGAGGAGGAGGACGGAGCCAGGCTGAGCGAGTGAGGAGGAGTGCAGGAGGAGGAGGAGGAGGAGGAGGAGGAGGCCAGGAGGAGAGAGGAGGAGGAGGAGGAGAAGAGGGAGGAGGCCAGCAGGAGTGCGGAGGGTACGGGAGGAGGAGGAGGAGGAGGAGGATGAGCGCAAAGAGGACGAGGAGGAGAAAGTCCGAGACCCCCGTCCTCCCATCCCCCTTTTTTCCCCCCCCAACCCGCCCACTTCAGTAGGAACAAAACAAAATAGAAATGCCTGACCTCTGTACCGGACCCGGGTTGTCCGCCCAACAACCGCCCCCCCTTTACTTCTCTCTCTCTGCTCTCCCGCTCCCCATCACTTCGTTACATTCATATCCTATTAGCACCTATCTCGATACCGTGCACATGTAACCCAGAGATAAGGAAATGCTTCTTTCTCCTTCTTCTTTCCCCTTCTTTTGAAATAGCACAGACAATGATTAGAGAAGGAAGGCAGAGGCTCCATACCACAAAGTTGGGGGTGCCAGATGGCAAGACGCCAGCCCGAGTTTTGTTGGCCATGGTCATGGTGTATTCCAGGTAGAAGCCTCTGCAACGACAGTCACGAATAGGGCACACACTGATTCATGACTTGAAAATGCTTGCTCGGTTGCCCACTCGAACACTGAACAAATGCAGAGATAAATCTTATCTATTCGTATGACTCAATTCTGACTATTGTACACAGAGCAACACAGTTGGCCAAATTACTATCCCTTTCTCTTTTCTTTCTGCTCTTTTACCCGTAATTTACCTGCTGAAGTAGATACAAAACAATCTAGAAGGCAATCAATTTCTCGGTTACTTGGTAACGTTTGTGCTCTCTCTCTCTCTCTCTCTCTCTCTCTCTCTCTCTCTCTTCTCATCTCGTCTACATTCTCTCCACTCACGTCTCATCTCTCTCTCTATCATACTATCTATCTATCTAGCAATACTATCTATCTATCTATCTATCTAATCCTATCTATCTATCTATCTATCTATCTATCTATCTATCTATCTATCTATCTATCTATCTATCTATCTATCTATCTATCTATCTATCTCTCTATCTATCTATCTATCTATCTATCTATCTATCTATCTATATCTATCTATCTATCTATCTATCTATCTATCTATCTATCTATCTATCTATCTATCTATCTATCTATCTATCTATCTATCTATCTATCTATCTATCTATCTATCTATCTATCTATCTATCTATCTATCTATCTATCTATCTATCTATCTATCTATCTATCTATCTATCTATCTATCTATCTATCTATCTATCTATCTATCTATCTATCTATCTATCTATCTATCTATCTATCTATCTATCTATCTATCTATCTATCTATCTATCTATCTATCTATCTATCTATCTATCTATCTATCTATCTATCTATCTATCTATCTATCTATCTATCTATCTATCTATCTATCTATCTATCTATCTATCTATCTATCTATCTTCTATCTATCTATCTATCTATCTATCTATCTATCTATCTATCTATCTATCTATCTATCTATCTATCTATCTATCTATCTATCTATCTATCTATCTATCTATCTATCTATCTATCTATCTATCTATCTATCTATCTATCTATCTATCTATCTATCTATCTATCTATCTATCTATCTATCTATCTATCTATCTATCTATCTATCTATCTATCTATCTATCTATCTATCTCTATCTATCTATCTATCTATCTATCTATCTATCTATCTATCTATCTATCTATCTATCTATCTATCTATCTATCTATCTATCTATCTATCTATCTATCTATCTATCTTCTATCATCTATCTATCTATCTATCTATCTATCTATCTATCTATCTATCTATCTATCTATCTATCTATCTATCTATCTATCTATCTATCTATCTATCTATCTATCTATCTATCTATCTATCTATCTATCTATCTATCTATCTATCTATCTATCTATCTATCTATCTATCTATCTATCTATCTATCTATCTATCTATCTATCTATCTATCTATCTATCTATCTATCTATCTATCTATCTATCTATCTATCTATCTATCTATCTATCTATCTATCTATCTATCTATCTATCTATCTATCTCTCATCTATCTATCTATCTCTATCTATCTATCTATCTATCTATCTATCTATCTATCTATCTATCTATCTATCTATCTATCTATCTATCTATCTATCTATCTATCTATCTATCTATCTATCTATCTATCTATCTATCTATCTATCTATCTATCTATCTATCTATCTATCTATCTATCTATCTATCTATCTATCTATCTATCTATCTATCTATCTATCTATCTATCTATCTATCTATCTATCTATCTATCTATCTATCTATCTATCTATCTATCTATCTATCTATCTATCTATCTATCTATCTATCTATCTATCTATCTATCTATCTATCTATCTATCTATCTATCTATCTATCTATCTATCTATCTATCTATCTATCTATCTATCTATCTATCTATCTATCTATCTATCTATCTATCTATCTATCTATCTATCTATCTATCTATCTATCTATCTATCTATCTATCTATCTATCTATCTATCTATCTATCTATCTATCTATCTATCTATCTATCTATCTATCTATCTATCTATCTATCTATCTATCTATCTATCTATCTTTTCATCTATCTATCTATCTATCTATCTATCTATCTATCTATCTATCTACTTCGATCATTATCTATCTATATCTATCTACTCTAATCTAATCTATCTAATCCTATCTAATCTATCTAATCTAGTCTAATCTATCTATCTGATCTACTATCTAATCTATCATATCCTATCTACCTATCTAATGTCTAATCTATCTCAGTCTATCTAACTCTAAATTCTATCTCCTCTTATCTATTCTATCTATCTATCTATCTATCTATCTATCTATCTATCTATCTATCTATCTATCTATCTATCTATCTATCTATCTATCTATCTATCTATCTATCTATCTATCTATCTATCTATCTATCTATCTATCTATCTATCTATCTATCTATCTATCTATCTATCTATCTATCTATCTATCTATCTATCTATCTATCTATCTATCTATCTATCTATCTATCTATCTATCTATCTATCTATCTATCTATCTATCTATCTATCTATCTATCTATCTAATCTATCTATCTATCTATCTATCTATCTATCTATCTATCTATCTATCTATCTATCTATCTATCTATCTATCTATCTATCTATCTATCTATCTATCTATCTATCTATCTATCTTATCTATTCTATCCTCCAATCTCATCCCCCCCCCCTCCCTCCCCTCCCCTCATCCCCTCTCTTCCCCCTTCCTCTTATCTACCCCTGACCTGTGTACAGCAATTTACCTTGTACTAGACGGCCTTCACGCTATTTTATTATAAGAATATTTACTTCTCGTACCTATCAAGTCAGGGTTACAGATAAGTAGAACAGAGGGAATCG
>JAWQFJ010007822.1:0-20000 GCA_034096865.1 Theodoxus fluviatilis
ATTGTCATTTCAATCATTTTTCGACCGGTAATTTCGAGAATACGACCTTAAAAAACCACTTTCTCTTCAAGCCTCGATTCTGAAAATTTGATACATTCAATCGGACCTAACTTCCAGTTAGTGTGCAAAATCTCAAGGAAATCCGTCCAGTAGTTTTTGAGATATAAGCCGTGGAGACGGGACAGACAGACACACAGACAGACAGACAGATTAAGTCTGTAGGACCTCCAGTAAACCTGGAGGGATAAAGTCTGTAGGACCTCCAGTAAACCTGGAGGGATAAAGTCTGTAGGACCTCCAGTAAACCTGGAGGGATAAAGTCTGTAGGACCTCCAGTAAATCTGGAGGGATAAAGTCTGTAGGACCTCCAGTAAACCTGGAGGGATAAAGTCTGTAGGACCTCCAGTAAACCTGGAGGGATAAAAACCGCTGGCGCTGAACCTCCAGGTTTTGGCATATTTTAAAAAAATGTAAAAAAAGATCGGGTTCGACCCCGCAATCTCTCGAGAAAAGAGGGGGAAAACACACACACACACATAAAAACACAAAAACCCAGGTCGGGTTCGAACCCACAACCTCTCGAAAAAAGAGAAGAAAAAAAAGTTTCAGCGCAGAATCAAACCTGGTCATGCATGACCAAGAGACGAACGCTCTACCGGCTGAGCCATTAGAGAATTGCTATGACAGAGTGTTTGTAAAGCATGTAAATCCATTTCTAAGCTATTGGCCCAGGAACAATCAACCATATATTTAAGACATGATGGATAGGTTCAGGAAAGCTCCTATTATGACATGTTTTGTTTTCCTTTGGCATGTCATAGACGCTGAATTAACACACACAGTCACACAGAGGAGGAAGTGTATTATACTTTATAGATGTTCACACCAGACATGTGCATTCGTACTCATTCACGCACACACCGTGTGTGGTACTGCTACAGAGTACCGTCGTTCTACAAGCAACGAGTCATAACTGGTAGGTTTTTAGGCTAGATTCGCTTCGAAAAGTTGCAGAAAATCTGATGGTGGTTACAATCTGACGGTATAACAAGTTTTGACAAGGAAAAAACCAAGCAACTATAACCATTCTGACCGTTGTCAGCCATGTTTGCAAAAGCTCCTAATCTCGCTGGAAACAAGATTTCATACTCTTGTCGTGGAACCAAACGACGAAAAGATTGACCTGATTTTTCAATACAAACACTGTATTCATTTTGTTGTTTAGACTGCAAGTGTAACTTTTCTGACTTGCATTCCACTCAACACATTTTTCACCTAGTGGACATGTACTCGATTAATTGACTCGATTAAATTGAACTGATGTATTTGATATACATTTGTATTAATCCGGAAAAATTAGGAAATCATACTTCATTCATTCGAGCATTAGTCTTGACAGCGTTCAGCAGACGAAGTAAACATCAATCTACTTCGACCATAACGTAAGTGCGAGTTGCAGACGAAACTATCACCGTCACATGACACGGTGACGCCGAATGTCAAATCACTGCTATCTTACGGTCGTAATTATCGGACAAAGTCTGAATAATCTGAGAAAGAAAATCGAATTGGTGTATTATGTGTATGAATACGAGTTTTTTTAATCGACTTCGGTCAATTTCGCGCTGCCTTGCAGTGATGATTTGAATACGAAGCAGTCGTCTGCAAGGCGAAAACGATCTCGAAGCCAGCGAAGTTTCGACCATGAATGGAAAAAATCGTATTACGACCGTCAACCACTTTCTCTTCAAACCTCGATTCTGAAATTTGATACATTCAATCGGACCTAACTTCCAGTTAGTGTGCAAAATCTCAAGGAAATCCGTCCATTAGTTTTTGAGATATAAGCCGTGGAGTCGAGACAGACAGACAGACAGACACACACACACACACACACACACACACACACACACACACACACACACACAGTGAGAGTAGCCATAAGTACTGATCAAAAGATCAGATAAAGGCCTCGCAGCCTAAGACATCTGAGGACATATCTATCTATCTAAATTAATTCTCCTATAAACTGTCCTCGCAAATGACGTCACGTTATTGATGACGTCGCACATGTTGGAATTTCGCCATTCCATCAAATTGCCTACCTCCCCAGGTGTTTCGAAATTCTTCTGGCATATAGGATCGAAATTGTACTTGCAAATGACGTCATGCTATTAATGACGTCAAATTTGGCTATTCCGTCAATTGTCATTTCAATAATTTTTAGAGAGGTGCTTCGATTATACGACCTTAGAAAACCACTTTCTCTTCAAACCTCGATTCTGAAAATTTGATACATTCAATCGGACCTAACTTCCAGTTAGTGTGCAAAATCTCAAGGAAATCCGTCCAGTAGTTTTTGAGATATAAGCCGTGGAGTCGGGACAGACAGACACACAGACAGACTAATAACGTCTGTAGGACCTCCAGTAAACCTGGAGGGATAATAATACAGACTATTTCTACGCACATACCTTCCCTAATATGTAAGCTCATGGCGTTTACATTTGATACGGGAAACAGTCATAAGGGCGATACAACCAAAATAAAATGACATGGAACAATTGGTCAGACGACAATAAATAATCGCTTTATGCTTTTTCAGTCTAAGGAGGTCTTGTTTCACCCTCGGTTAAGTAGTTATTCCACCAAATAACTCAAAACGTTACAAACGGATCCTAACCAAATTTGATTAAAGGTAAGGGTTTAAACCAAGGAACAATCTCTTAAATTTTGGAGGTTATCTGTTATTTAGTTTGGGATTTGGACGTATTAAAAAACTGTATAGTGCATCATAAGTTGAGGACGTCAAACGTTTGATGAAGCCGGCGTTTGCGTTCCGCACTCATAGATGCCTTCATTAGGCACTAAAGGGAAGTAACCCATGCAGATCATGGAGGTCATGCAGGTCAAGCAGGTCATGGAAGAGAAATTGTGGCGCCCTTGGTGAAGGCTTGCGCCATCCGAGTTCTCTCTAGTTTTGCCCCTTCAGGTTTTGCCGCTACGTGACCGAGGTCCACAGAGCGGCCAGGCTGGTGGTGGACACTGGCATCCATGCCCTGGGGTGAGTTGAGCTCTGCTGGACGGCTTGAATGGTCATCGTCTTTAAGATGTGCGTCCGTACATCCTCTTTCTGAAATATTTTGGGCTTCCTCGCTCTGGCTTGAAATCTGTGAACTGTGACAGAAAGGACTATGAATGGTGTGAACTATGTCTGCGACAACAAGGATTACCTTGTGAGAGTGTGTGTGTGTGTGTGGGGGGGGGGGGGGGGGGGGGGGGGTACATGCTTTATGCGTTGATGATCGTGTATTTGTGCTCTGTGTGTGAGTGTGGTTGTTGATGTGCATGCCTGTCTCTTGTTGGTCTTTCCTGTGATTGTGTTGTGATGCAGGATGAAGAACATGATGGGGGGGGGGGGGGGGGGGGGGGGCTTGTACATGTGTTATGGTTGAAGATCGGGTATGTGTGATTGCGTGACGATGATTGTTTGATGTGCATGCTTGTGTCTTTTGTTCCTTCTGTGATTACTTGTTGCGGTGTAAAATGTTTCTCTATTAAATTGAATTGCCTATGATGTAGCGCTAAATGTGTCCTATCTTATTGTGTCTTTCTGTTTTGACTCCATAACTTGAGCGATGTGATTGAGTTAATTAATGTTGAACTTCTTGTACGTTTCTGTTTTTGTATGTATGTATTATGTTTTTGCCACCGACAAAACGAATTTCCTTGTCAATGAGGACAATAAAGTATCTTGTATCTTGTATATTCATTTACGAAACGTGGAATATCAGAGTCTGTTTAATGAGCAGTGTTTGATCGAGCAGGTGGTAGGATATTCGAAGCTCCGAAGACACCTCATTTAGTAATGTCACAATGGCATGAAATTAAAAAATGCAATCTTATCGGTGCAGAGGTCTAATAAAACATTTTGAAATAGCGATAGTTGATGATATGAGCTTTTAGTCTTTACTCGCTAATGGACAGCCGAGACCAAGATTTCAGGTTTTCTAGAAGTGTTTGTTACCCCAACCACGAAACTCTGCAACCTATAAATAAATATGTATACTTCCAAAACGCCACCTGGAAATCTATACAACAGCATCATAACCCAGACACTCTTGCCTGCCTATGCCCACAAAGCTGGAGCTTCAAGGAGGCGAAGAGCTTCATGACGGAGAACACATTTGCCCGACAGGAGTGGATTACCGACGAGCTGCAGAAGGTCATCACTTGGCCTGGCAGGGTGAGATTTATCACTGTTCCCTCAGAGTCTCTACCTCCTTATGTCCACTGTGAGATTTATCACTGTTCCCTCAGAGTCTCTACCTCCTTATGTCCACTGTGAGATTTATCACTGTTCCCTCAGAGTCTCTACCTCCTTATGTCCACTGTGAGATTTATCACTGTTCCCTCAGAGTCTCTACCTCCTTATGTCCACTGTGAGATTTATCACTCTTCCCTCAGAGTCTCTACCTCCTTATGTCCACTGTGAGATTTATCACTCTTCCCTCAGAGTCTCTACCTCCTTATGTCCCCTGTGAGATTTATCACTGTTCCCTCAGAGTCTACCTCTTTATGTCCACTGTAGTTTCACATCTTGGTACTAAATTGAAGCCCAGTGCTGTGCTTATGAAGGAATGTATGTATTGCAATATGTGGTTTGACGACAAGGTAGGACCACTTCTTTTCTGCTCCGAAACTCAAGCCTTTCATAACGTGTAAGATCTGTGTGCATTTTAAAATAGTTTACAGTATGCTTGCAGCAGTCATTGTGGGTTTTTATGATTGTGAGGATTTTAGTTTTGATGAAGAATAATTGTCTGCAGTTTTCACAGCCACGAATATATAGCACCTCCTATTGCCGGCTCGAAAAGTGAAAAGACACGCATGTTGTGGTATTGGATATTTTCTCTCAAGGCAAAAACGGAGACTCAAGACAATAAGTCTATGAAGCATATGTGGTTTCATATCCAAGTTACAGTGTTATAATTTATCGCGATGAGGGAAACGTGATCTTTGTTATCATTTTCGTTTAAAAAAAATTACAGTGGTTACTTTGAGATATGCATTTATGTCAACAGGGCTGCTCTCACAAGATTGGGGAAATGAAAATTTGGAATTTGCGTCGGAAATGTGAAGAAGAACTCGGTAAATCAAGTTGACACACATTCACACACACACGCAAGCGCGCACGCATGCACTCACTCACACACACACACACACACACACACACACACACACACACACACACACACACACACACACACACACACGTGCACCGGCTCATACGAAAAATGTTAATGGAAATCAAACATATTAATGGGTGGATGGGCAAATAAATGAAGAACAAGTTGGATGACTGGATGGCTGGAAGGGTTGATGGACGAACGGATGGATGGTTAGAAGGATGGGGCTGGGGCTGTGAGGGTAGATGGATGGATGGATGCAGTGATGGATCGACGTAAGGGCGTTTGCATACCCGAAAGTCAAAACGCACGCACGCACACACAGTCAAGTAAACGCATGAAGCTGCACTGCATGGCCCTGTGTGTGCAAAGTACAACATACGGCAGGAGCCGCTCGATGTCCCCCTCAGAGCTGGAACCCCTGGCCGCTGCGCTTTAGGGGCCTGTTCCAGTAGCTCCGCCAGTCAGCCAGGGGCGGCCCCAGGCAGTCAAGGGGGTTACCAGGGAGCATCGGGACAGGGTCAGATCATTCAGATCGACCGCACGTTCACACCACTCAGAAAAATTTGGCCTAACTCACGTACAACATCAAACTGGTCACCAAACGTCATATCTGCCCCACGAAACATCACCACACGCACTTACCTATCAAACAGAAAATCTAACACCTAGTACATTCTGGCAAGATGGTCTTCTTATGAAGCCCATGATCTTGCGAACACGTGACAAGTGACGTCACACAATTTGCATGACACCATACAAAATGGAGACATGTGTCATTCTCCTAATCTCATACCACTCCTTTCACCCTCTTTCTCTAACATCCCATACCCACCCACCTGTGTGTTTCTCCTTGACAGGCGAGAACTTCAGTCTTCCTGACTTCCACGCCTTCGTCCTGGGCAATGGCCCTGTGCCCCTGGCCTTCCTTGACCACGAGGTGGACGACTTCCTGGTCAGGGGTCAAGGCGAGGCGTAGCTATGACTGTAGCTGCTGCTGTAGCTTTACCTGTAGTTGTAGATGTGGCTGTAGCTGTGTCTTAGCTGTAGCTGGATATGTGATTTAAGCTGTGACTGTAGCTGTAGACGTGACTTAAGTTGTAGTTACGGCTGTAACTGTAGCTGTAGCTTCTGTTGTATGTGTGGCTGTAGCTGTAGTTATAGCTGTAGTAATAGCTGTTGTTGTGACGTTAACTGTTGCTGTAGACGTGGCTGTGACTGTAGTTGTGGCTGTAGCTATGTTTGTAGCTGTGGCTGTGATTGTAATTGAGATTGTGGCTGTGGCTGTAGTCGTAGCTGTAACTGTAGATTTGGTTGTAGCTTTGCTTGTAGCTGTAGCAGTGGCTGCAGTTGTCGTTGTGGCTGTAGCCTTGCTTGTAGCTGTGACTGCAGTTGTAGTTGTAGCTGCGACTGTAGCTGTGACAGTAGATGTAGCTGTGACTGTAGTTGTAGTTGAAGCTGTGGTTGTAGTTCTAAATATAATAAAACAAGAGGGTGGTTGCCGGGGTCGGACTGGCACTAGTGGAAGGAGAGTCGTGACACTGATTCCGACTAATTGTATTCTTGCTTAAATATTTTGGCGCTGAAAAGGGCCGTTTGATTGGAGTACCTCTCGAGCGTTAGCTGTCAGGCGTGAGCTCCCTGGCTGGAGTCGTCGTGCCTGGCTGGACTGGCTGCTGCAGCAGCCGCGAGTTGCATGAGGCGAGCGGCCACAGGCGCTCAGGCTCATTTTGCATTAGAGATAAGGGAAATTGGGCGCCTCAGGGCGCTCGCCTTATGCAACATGCGGCAGGTCTGTGGCCAGCGGCTGCGGGTAGCACTCAGCCAGCTCAAAGTGGCAGCTGTGGTGCAGACGGCGGCGGCTGTGGTTGCTGAGAGTGGCTGAGAAGAAAGTTGATAGGCAAGCTTTCGGAATAGCACTCCTTCATCTGGCCATAGTGAAGAGAGACTGGGGGGTGTTGTTTCTTTTAAACAGGTAGACGACGAGAGAAGTTCTATTTGTAGCTGTGACTTTAGCCGTAGTTGTAGCTGTGGCTATACTTTTAGTTGTAGTTGTGGCTGTGGTTGTAGTTGTAACCATAGCTTTGGTTCTAACTGTGACTTTACTGTAGTTGTTGCTGTGGCTGTAACTTTAGCTGTGAGTGTAGTTGTAGTTGAAGCTGTGGTTGTAGTTTTAGCCATAGATGTGGTTGTAACTGTGACTTTAGCTGTAGCTATGGAAGCAGAGTCTCAATGGCAGGCTTTATAGCCTATGCTGCAGAATTCATCACGCATGAATGCATTGTTGACTTTGTTTCATCGTCCTGCTCCATGTGCGACCGTTGCAGACCTCTGTTTCAAGACCGTTACAAACCTCTGTTTCAAGACCGTTACAAACCTCTGTTTCAAGACCGTTACAAACCTCTGTTTCAAGACCGTTACAAACCTCTGTTTCAAGACCGTTGCAAACCTCTGTTTCAAGACCGTTACAAACCTCTGTTTCAAGATCGTTGCAAACCTCTGTTTCAAGACCGTTACAAACCTCTGTTTCAAGATCGTTGCAAACCTCTGTTTCAAGACCGTTACAAATCTCTGTTTCAAGACCGTTGCAAACCTCTGTTTCAAGACCGTTACAAAACGTAACGCCTCTCCGTGCCAGTCAGCTTGTGACAGTCTTGGAGGAAGTTACGTTAGCTGGACTGGACTAGGCGTGGGAGCATGACTTTGGAGATCGAGTATGAAACTGACGTGTTCGGACTGCGGTCTGTGTGCTTTGTTCACATTATATTTGTTTACTGCTATTCTCTGCAGTCTAGTCCACGATGCGGACATTCCTGCTTGACTGCAGCTGTGTGGCAGAGAGTCCCAGTATACAACGGCAGGTGTGAAAGGTGCATTACTAAACCTTGCACATGACAGGGGAGGTAATTTGTCTGTGACGGCCGACATGTTTACACTTGTCTGCCCCTCGTTTCGAGTGAAAAATGCTTCGACTGACATGACGGATATTTGTTTCTTATGACGGGCTATTTGTTTTTCCTGATCAATGTTTGTATGCATTACAATTTCTGCACTCTACACGGAAGAGGTTTATAAAAACAAACTTATTTGACTACTTCCGTTGCCTTTTGTTAAAATAAAGAAAATTATAAATTCTGTTAAGTTGTTCAGGCTTTCTATTGACAAATTGACGTCATCAGAGTTATGTTAATCTGGGCACCTAACGCATTTTGTATGAACGTAAAACACGCACGCGAACACACTCCTCTTTACTGTATCGTATGCATTCTTCCATTCACAGAAGTTTTACACACATTGACGAGCGCATGCGTGCGCGTGCGTGCGCGCTCCCACACAACATCCACGAACACACACACACACACACACACACACACACACACACACACACACACACACACACACAACCACAAATATAAAGCCCTGTGATCGAGTGGTAAGCGAGCTTGACCTGCAGTCGCTTGCGGCTAGCGGGTGTGGCGTTCGAAGCTGCACGGATCCTAGAGTTGTATCCTTGAGCAAAGTGCTAAATTCACATTACTTTTCCCCACCCAGGAGTGAAACGGGTACCTGTGGGGGCTGAACTGGAAAACTGAAAGATAACTTAGGCGCGTTCATCCGCAGCCTGGTTGCATGCTCCCATGCTCCCGTGGGAGCAGAGATGGTGTTGGCGTGATAAAAAGAGTGGCCAGATGACCAGGGGGTAAAAGTGTGCAGTTTGAGCGCCCATCAATGAGTGGAAAATTGCAATATAAAAAAGAGCATATTTACCTTGTATAAACTCTTTCACACACACAAACATACGCACGCGCGCGCACACACACACACACAGACACATACATATACAACACTTACACACACGACGGAGAGCTAACATACTACTTGAAACAGAATATATATCGATTCATCTCGCTCGTCCTGACGTTAAATCCATCTTATCTTTACTTGTCTTTTTACGGGCTATGAACGAAAATTACACACCTCGCCATCAGATGCACTGTTCTACATCGCATCAGATCGAGCACCACAGGTGTTGGTCGTATAGCACCAGTCCCATTTGCCTTCAGAGATCACGTGACCTGCAAAGACAACTCCAGTCCTAATCGCGCAAGGCGATTCGAGCTTCAGCAGAAATGCGTGTTTGGGGTCAATCAGGGTCTGTTTTATGTCTTTGCGGAAATGCACGCCAGGGACTCAACCTTTTTATATCCTTGAAAACTTTGCCTGGAAAACAATTTTTGACTCACATGCGAAGCAAAAGTGAGTCTATGTACTCACCCTTTTCGTCCGTCCGGGCGTCCGTAACAAACATTAACTTTGGATTTTTCTCGTAGACTATTAAGTCTATCAACACCCAATTTGGCATGATGGTGTATGATGACAAGGCGTCAAAAAACATACATAGTGACTTGACCATTTTTCACATTTTCCCAATTTTCTCTGAAGTTTTTGAGATTGGATACCTGACCTATATATGGTATATAGGGCAAAGTAATCCCTATCTTTTTATACCAGATTGATTGACCTTGCTTCAAGGTCAAGGTCACAGGAGCTCTTTAAAGTTGGATTGTATACATATTTTGAAGTGACCTTGACCCTGAACTATGAAAGATCTCTTCCAAACTTCATAACATTGTAGTACACATGTTATACTTTCATACTAGATCACCCGTGTCGTCCGTCCGGGCGTCTGGGCGTCCGTCCGGGCGTCCGGGCGTCCGGTCGTCCTGTAATCCGTAAAAAACTTTAACGTTGGATTTTTCTCGGAGACTATTAAGTCTATAAGCACCCAATTTGGCATGATGATGTAGGATGACAAGGCATACAAAAACGTACATAGTGACTTGACCTTGCGTCAAGGTCAAGGTCACAGGAGCTCTTTAAAGTTGGATTGTATACATATTTTGAAGTAACCTTGACCCTGAACTATGGAAGATAACTCTTCCAAACTTCATAACATTGTAGTACACATGTTATACTTTCATACAAGGTCACCCATGTTGTCCGTCCGGGCGTCAGAGCGTCCGAGTGTCCGGGCGTCCTGTCGTCCGTAAAAAAACTTTAACGTTGGATTTTTCTCAGAGCCTATTAAGTCTATCAACACCCAATTTGGCATGATGGTGTATGATGACAAGGCGTACAAAAACATACATGGTGACTTGACCTTGCTTCAAGGTCAAGATCACAGGGGCCGTAAATGTTTAAAAAAAACAGCCATTTTTCACATTTTCCCAATTTTCTCTAAAGTTTTTGAGATTGTATACCTGACCTATAAATGGTATATAGGGCAAAGTAATCCCTATCTTTTGATACCAGTTTGGTTGACCCTGCTTTAAGGTCAAGGTCACAGGAGCTCTTCAAAGTTGGATTGTATGCATATTTTGAAGAGACCTTGACCCTGAACTATGGAAGATAACTGTTTCAAACTTAATAATTATGTGGGGCACATGTTATACTTTAATCATGAGACACATTTGGTCACATATCATCAAGGTCAAGGTCACTTTGACCCTTATGAAATGTGACCAAAATGGGGTAGTGAACCACTAAAAGTGACCATATCTCATGGTAGACTGTGCCAATAGACGTTATTCACGCAGCGGCCATTTTGAAATCGAAAACGAGACTAAGTCCGCAAATTTAATGGCGTCCAGCGTCTATGGCGAAACCGAAGGCTTCATCATCACATAGACACTGCTGTGTTCCTTATTGCGAGAACGATGATCCATATGACGAGAACTCCAGACTGTCCTTTTTCAAATTCCCCACAGACAAGAAGCAGAAGAAACTATGGATCTGGAAGATTCGGCGTGATCCTGGCAAAAAATTCTAGGCAACAATTTAAGAGCTTAGATTTTGGTCTTGTAAAAGCAAAAGAAAGTTAAATCATCTAACCAGAACATTCAAGATCCTCATAAAAACACCATATTTGTCATATCTTTTCATCAACTCAACTACACTTCTTACGAAATAAAGCCATTTCTACAACTTGATATACGAATAAAAGCGACAAGGCTTCAGATAGTGCCTCACGAGGAGCGCACATGTTTGTGATGTAAAACGTGACCTTCATTACAGTATTACACTTCGAGTGATCTTATCCGATACCAGTTGATGTTTTACCCCTCTGCTAAGATTATAATACAACTCATTCGAGTTTTACATGAAACATTTAGTTATCTCGATCGTCTGCTGGCGTAGTGGCTACGGTTCGATCGTGTTCGTCTGCTTGGTTCGTAGTGTTGATCATTATGAATGGTGTTTCTTGAAATAAGGTCAGTAAGCCTATATGTTAATTATTTATAACGCTAATATAACCATGGGCTGTCTTAATTTATCAAAGCTGTATGTTGATTGCGTCAATAGGTCGTGAAATACATTTTACAAATCCAAGCTTCGCGCACTTCTATTTATAGCTGACGCGCGGACCTCAGCGGCACCAGGATAGATTATAAATACATTGTTGTCCTCGAACCTGCCTGCTGTTGACATCGTGTACAATGCTAGTATTGTCTGATGCTATGAAATACGTTCACCAGTAAAAGGTCCAACACATATATTCCTAAGGTTGTATTATAATCTTAGCAGAGGGGTAAAACATCAACTGGTATCGGATAAGATCACTCGTAGTGTAATACATGTACTGTAATGAAGGTCACGTTTTACATCACAAACATGTGCGCTCCGCTCCTCGTGAGGCACTATCTGAAGCCTTGTCGCTTTTGTTCGTATATCAAGTTGTAGAAATGGCTTTATTTCGTAAGAAGTGTAGTTGATGAAAAGATATGACAAATATGGTGTTTTTATGAGGATCTTGAATGTTCTGGTTAGATGATTTAACTTTTTTTTTTGCTTTTACAAGACCTAAATCTAAGCTCTTGTTGCCTAGAATTTTTTGCCAGGATCACGCCGAATCTTCCAGATCCATAGTTTCTTCTGCTTCTTGTCTGTGGGGAATTTGAAAAAGGACAGTCTGGAGTTCTCGCCATATCGATCATCGTTCTCGCAATAAGAAACACAGCAGTGTCTATGTGATGATGAAGCCTTCGGTTTCGCCATAGACGCTGGACGCCATTAAATTTGCGGACTTAGTCTCGTTTTCGATTTCAAAATGGCCGCTGCGTGAATAATGTCTATAAGCACCATTGTGCTTCCTATGTCTTGAATTAACAGCTTTGTGTTGCATGACCTTGGATGATCTTGACCTTGGGTCAAGGCCACATGTATTTTGGTAGGAAAACTGTGTAAAGCATTTCTTAGTGTATGATGTCATTGCTACGTTTAGTTGTTTGACCTTGACCTTGAAGGTCACCTAATGTCAAGGTCATGTAAAGGTCAAGGTCAAGCATGTGAGTCGTATGGGTTTGCCCTTCTTGTGAATGCATGAAAATCACCTCCGCTATGTAGCACTTGTACATGAAAACTTCAGGGGCCATGTTCTCAAAATTCTGCTGGCACAATTTCTGTCTTAAACTGGGCATACATTCTGCAATTGTGATACTACAGTATCCATACTTATGTCAAACACTTAGAAAAGACTGCTACTTAAAAAAAATACTGGCATCTCCAAACAGCCCCCCCCCCCCCCCCCCCCCCAATAACTTCAGTGAGGACTAGTTTCGTGGTGGCCAGTCCTTTCCATCAAATGGCTTCATGCCTACTGTTTTTATTTATTTCACATTATTGGTTTCGTGTTACTGTCGTGATCATCATGATTGTTTCCTCCTCCTCCTCCTCCTCCTCCACCTCCTCCTCCTCCTCCTCCTCTCCTCCTCCCTCCTCCCTCCTCCTCCTCTCCTCCTCCTCCTCTCCTCCTCCTCCCTCCTCTCCCCTCTCCTCCTCCTCCTCCTCCTTCTCTCCTCTCTATTTCTTCTATTTCTTCTCTTCTTCTTCTTCTTTTATTCTTCTTCTTCTCTTCTTCTTCTTCTTCTTCTTCTTCTTCTTCTTCTTCTTCTTCTTCTTCTTCTTCTTCTTCTTCTTCTTCTTCTTCTTCTTCTTCTTCTTCTTCTTCTTCTTCTTCTTCTTCTTCTTCTTCTTCTTCTTCTTCTTCTCATGCGTCAATAAAACAGATTCAGGCTATCGGAGAAAATGTATTTATTGCCGTGAAGTAATGTCTATTTTCACAAATGTTTGTATAGTTGATAGAACAAACTTTTCGTTGCGTCATGGCAGGCAAGATTATTTCATTTGCTATGAATGCAGTATACA
The DNA here is from genome assembly GCA_034096865.1 of Theodoxus fluviatilis. Taxonomy (NCBI): domain Eukaryota; kingdom Metazoa; phylum Mollusca; class Gastropoda; order Cycloneritida; family Neritidae; genus Theodoxus; species Theodoxus fluviatilis. Next base: position 13,395 of record JAWQFJ010007822.1, read on the forward strand.
GAATTGAAAAGCAGTAAAAAAAAAAGACAGTTGTACAAATGTGATAATATCGGTTGCGTAGCGTAGCACAGGAATTCACGTTAATACGTGATAGTCAAAGAAAACGAATAAACTCATGGTGTGACATACGAAGGAATATACAAGATATCACGAAAACAGTAAGAAAAATTATACATGTAACATTCATGCGTTTGTCTGAGTATAATCAATGTATTTCTATGCTTTAATGGCTACTAGGAGAACAGAGGTATGGGAGCATTGGACACTGAAGACTATATGCCGTTTACCCATGAGCAAACTGTCGTCTTAGTGAAGACAAATTTCGACATCTCTGAAGGTCTGAAGTCAAGCTGAGATTTTCTATGCAGGTCATGAAGCGGACGGAATGATATGAAGATGTTGGAGACTCAAGTCAATGTGAAGTTTACAGCGCACATATAACATTTTCATGTAAAACAGATTTGAATTACAAGTAAAATGGGGGGACGGAATAGAACGATATCATTGCAGTCCTTCAAAGCAAAGTTAGGATTTCGATGCTTTGGAAAGAAGTCGAAACAGATTGGTGTTATTGACAGCCTCTAAAGCAAACGGTGGGTTGTTGTGGCGGATAGAGAGAGGACGGAGTTTCTGCCATGGACGGTGCTACCCGGGGGGCGGAAGCTGCTGGAGAGAGGTAGACTGCCTAGGCCGTCTCTTCAGCCTCCTCCTCCTCAAACTCGCCTTCCTCCTCGGCGGTGGCGTCCTGTAAAGACATAGGGGAGTGAGTCTCTTGTGTCACTGCAGCTATGGCTTGCACGTCCACTGATCGTTGCCAAGCAGTAGCATCGGTACATAAACGATGCTCAGGTCTAGGTGTATTTTCCATGCGTCAAGTGTTGCTCATTTACATAAATCGACATGTCGTAAGCTGAGAGTTTCGTTCTGGAGAGAGAGAGAGAGAGAGAGAGAGAGAGAGAGAGAGAGAGAGAGAGAAAGAAGAGAGAGAGAGAGAGAGTGTGTGTGTGTGCGTGTGCGTGTGTGAGTGTGTGTGTGTATGTGTGTGTGTGTGTGTGTGTGTGTGTGTGTGTGTGTGTGTGTGTGTGTGTGTGTGTGTGTGTGTGTGTGTGTGAGTGTAAGTGTGTTCCGATTCTTTCTCAGAGAATTTGTAAGTATTTGGAGTATTATATAAAAATTTATTTAAAGACACAAGACGTATAAATCGAATATAGCTCTGGTTTATATTGTAATAAATCAGTTAAAGAGATTCCCTCTTAATTTGAATTCTTTGTAGCGCCATGTTCATTTTCATTGCATATTTTAAACAGATAACCCCGGCTTTTGTTTAATTTCTGTAAGTTTCATTAGAAATAAATGTTTGCTTACTAGTTATATAGTCTTGAAATGATTCGGGAAGCTTCTTCTGTAAAGTACTTCACGTACTACTGTGAAAATAGTTTATTCAGATACGGTTGCCTTAATAGGGGAGAACCAGAAATGAGATTCCTTTTTGCATTGATACCTTTCGTACGTAACACTGACTGGAAAACTCTGATGCTGGAGTGATCTGCATTGAGCTTCATCACAGGAGCCTGTCACTTATTCGAGTAGAAAAATATGGCACGAAACAGAAGGGACACGAAGGACTCACCTGGTATTGCTGGTACTCGGAGACCAGATCGTTCATGTTGGACTCGGCCTCCGTGAACTCCATCTCGTCCATGCCCTCGCCAGTGTACCAGTGCAGGAAGGCCTTGCGGCGGAACATGGCGGTGAACTGCTCCGAGATGCGTTTGAACAGCTCCTGGATGGCCGTGGTGTTGCCGATGAAGGTGGCGGACATCTTCAGGCCGCGAGGGGGGATGTCACAGACGGCCACCTTCACGTTGTTGGGGATCCACTCCACGAAGTAGCTGCTGTTCTTGTTCTGCACGTTCAGCATCTGCTCGTCCACTTCTGCAACAGCAGTGAGTGAAGAGTGTAAGAGGCCGTAGCTGTCAGGGCACTCAGAAAGGAATTAATCCAAAGAATCGAGTCAGAAATAATGCGTCTTGTTCGATACGCATCGATTCAGATACAGATACCAGTCTCCTGTCTTAATTCCTATTTCTGCTCATTTGAAAATTACAGCATTGCACTTTTAAAAAAGTGAAATGGAAACACTTGAGGTTGGCATGTGCAACCACTTGAATAACAGTGTTTACTTAAGTCATTAAACTAAAGTGGTAAACTTCGCTCACGATTCTCTTTCACATTCTGTAATACTTTGTTTGACATACATGTACATAGTTTTACATACAATAAATTGTTAAAATGGCTGGCAAATTCACATTTTCTATAGGTTTTGTTCAAATACACAGATTTATTGAAAAGCTAAAAAACTCCAGAACCATATACTTCTGCAGAGGATCTACGCCTCGATTCTAGATTAAGGTCAGTCCACACAACACGAACTGAATACAAGGCTCAATTCAATATATTTGCTTCCTTCATCGGGTCAGTCGGCTCCTATCAAAATCAGTGCACTCAGTTTTCCTTTCTGAGAATTCCGTCCTAGCCAAAGGAAGAGCGCCGCAGCCCACGCGCAAGACTTCATACTAGTGGTCACGACATTAGTCATCCACATGCAAGGACTGACCTTTCATGGACATGCGTCCACGGAAGAGGGCGCTGACGGTCAGGTAGCGGCCGTGGCGAGGGTCGCAGGCAGCCATCATGTTCTTGGCATCGAAGATCTGCTGGGTCAGCTCGGGCACAGTCAGGGCGCGGTACTGCTGGCTGCCACGGGAGGTCAGGGGGGCGAAGCCGGGCATGAAGAAGTGCAGACGAGGGAAGGGCACCATGTTGACAGCGATCTTCCTCAGGTCCGCGTTCAGCTGGCCTGTTAGGTCAAATACATTATTAATTTTACGGTATCCTTAAATTAGGATATACATGTATGTATATGAAGGTTTCTAATGTTTGTTGGCATTAAAACATTGTGTCGATAGTATCCACGTAAAACAAACACACACACACGCACGCACGCATGCACACACACACACACATGCACATGCACGCATGCACGCACGCACGCACACCAATACACACTCACACACACAAACACACACACACACACACACACACACGCACACACGCACGCACACACACATATTTATCTTCCATTCTCGTGAACATTTTTAAAGTTTCGTATACGTGTGTCTGTCCCATTCCACTTTTTCTTTTCCTCATCTACTTCTTTCCTCTTTGCATCTCTTCCATTTGCTGCCAAGCTTTCTGCTCTGCACTTTGTGCTTGTCTTACCCGGGAAACGAAGGCAGGTGGTCACGCCCGACATGGTGGCGGAGATGAGGTGGTTCAGGTCGCCGTAGGTGGGGGTGGTCAGCTTGAGGGTGCGGAAGCAGATGTCGTAGAGAGCCTCGTTGTCGATGCAGTAGGTCTCGTCCGTGTTCTCCACCAACTGGTGGACGGACAACGTGGCGTTGTAGGGCTCCACCACCGTGTCAGACACCTGTAAGGCCAATGCACGCGATCAAAGGCGAGTCGAGAAACCTGCGAGCAAAGGACGGGAAGAACCGTCAGCAACGGAGGCAGGACGGGCAGAGGATGCCGGAAGGGCCGTCGGTCCAGGATTGGAGTGACCCACCTGGCCAGAACCATGGTCTCACGAGAACGACAGATGCCCACTGTGTGTCAACTTGAAAGGGAACATGGAGAAACGAATCTGAGAAAAGAGCATTTCACTTATTGAGGCTTTTGATTCCCCACTTTAAGGTGTAAAGAATGCCGAGTGTGTTACCTTGGGCGAAGGCACCACGGAGAAGGTGTTCATGATGCGGTCGGGGTACTCCTCGCGGATCTTGGAGATGAGCAGGGTGCCCAGGCCCGCCCCGGTGCCACCACCCAGGGAGTGGGTCAGCTGGAAGCCCTGAATGCAGTCGCAGCTCTCGGCTTCTTTGCGGACCACGTCCAGCACCGAGTCGATCAGCTCGGCGCCCTCCGTGTAGTGGCCCTTAGCCCAGTTGTTGCCTGCCCCGCTCTGGCCTGAAGCAGAGGGTTGGCGTTCGCAGTGTGGCGTGGGAGGCATGGAGTGTCTCTAGTGCGGTTCATGAGTTGATGAAGAGAAGAAGGTGAGGTCGGGAGGTAAGGTGGGGGTAATAAGAGAGAGAGAGAGAGAGAGAGAGAGAGAGAGAGAGAGAGAGAGAGAGAGGAGGAGGTGGGGTGGTGGTGGTGGTGCAATCAGCAAAATTAATGACGGTTATTAGGTTTGACAGAAGTAATGATGATTATGTTGAATGTCATGAGATTACGGCAAAGCAATAACAACAATTCATCTCTTTCCACTTTATGTACGTACTGATCAAATCTAAATTGTACTGAGAATAAATTACCCAATAATAAAGAAATTGCGCCATGGCCTCCAAGAGACGCTCAAAGACTATTTCATTATTTCAGGGCTCAGTGCATTGCCAGTGGATAACAATGTACTGCGCACTTTACTAAGTCCAGTAATCAAAATCAGCAGTTTCTCCTCATCTTGCAGAATGAATAAAATGTCGAAGGCGAGTACAGTCATTGAATACAGAAGAACGTCTGGATAAATCTGCAATAAACGACGCGTCCAAGAATACCAAAACAAGACGAATTTTCACGTCGTGGTGACGACACTGACACTGCCTGGCCCTGGCACCGAGATCCTTCACTCACCGAAGACGAAGTTGTCGGGGCGGAAGATCTGCCCGAAGGGGCCGGAGCGGACCGAGTCCATGGTGCCTGGCTCCAGGTCGATGAGGATGCAGCGAGGCACGTACTTGCCGCCTGCAGCACGAGCAGCACGATTCTCGTCACCAAGTGTGACCCGCCAGCACGCAATCAGTCCTAACTCGAGCAAGCAGAGCTGGCGCTACATGCAGAGATATTTAATGGAGGTATATCCGGGTCAGTTTCATGTTTTGGCAAAAATGTCCGCCAGGGAGACACATTTTCATAACCTCAAATAAACTGCCTCAAAAATGCGTTTAAAAGCGTTAAAAATGCTTTGATCGTCTTACCTACAGTGATTAGTAGGATTATCAAAACCCTCTTTTGACAGCCTACAAAGTGCATTAACCTTGCTACGACATGAATAGAATCTAACTTTGCAGATGTGCATGATATCACGCCATGCACAACACTGGCAATTCGATTCTTTTTGATTCCGTTGCTATGGAAATCACGAAGCACACGTGTAGAAAATTTTCTAAAGCTATATCCTCAATATGACTGCTGGCACGAGACGTATCATCAAATTTTAACGTATCTATCAAACGTATCTACAATTTTAACCCTGCTACATTCATCCTAAAATTCATAAGAAAAAACTGCAAAGTTGAAAAATACTTACATTTCTAAACACAACAAATCGAGTTAGCACTAGTTTAGTGGATGCTTATCACTAATAGGTAATGCTGCTTTCATCCATACTTGCCTTCACTTAAGCATTACTGGCGCTGCATATTGCTGTCTAAGGACCACGGTCACTCACGACCAAGAAATTGTTCCGAGCCACTCTATGATAGTCTACCAGCATGGAAATCACTTTGCTCCAGTGTTCACAACTATCATGATTTGACTGACTAGATTACAATTTCTAGAGACAGACAATTCCTTAGATAGGCTTTGCCAAGTTTTCCATTACTTTTTTACTTTTATCTATAAAAGGCAGCAACGTCAGCAACCGACAATGTTGTATTAATGCCTGAGTGAAAATTGCTCTCATGAGTAAATTAGAGGTTTTGGCTTTTCCGCAGGCAAAACATAAACGTGCCTGACCTGGTTTTCAAGCGCCCAACATATACATTCCTTTGTATATAGCGCTCTCAAATATACTTTCACGGAATATTGTGGTGGTTGTGGCGGTGGTGGTTGAACCATTAGCAGTTGCAGAATCTAGTCAGGTCACTCATGCAGAGTTATTTCCAGGAGAAAACAAAATCAATTAAATTTTCCAAATTGTGAGGGAAAATATTATCTAAAATCATTATCATGCTTTCTGCGTACTGCTTGTAAGCAGACATAAACCCATGTTGCAACCGATGCAATTTTTCCCCCCAAGAAAAGACTCACAAGTATAGTTGTCATTTTCAGTTCTGACAGGAGAAAATTAAATTGCAATGATGATTGGAAATGTCGAGTATTGGTATATCGGGTCATCGTTAATATACAAAGTTGCTAACAAGAGCATTGAGCACGAAAGAATCCAAATAATATATCGCCCTTTCCTTCATTCGAAGTCAATTTTTTCTTTGAGGAGACAAAAACAACCAACCAACCAAGCAACCAAACAAAACACGCTTAACCCCAATGCATTCATCTCTGGCGTAGGGCATGGTGCTTTAAAATGTGTGAGCATTAACGAGAATGCACCAAGATCAGTTGCCTTTCTGTTTTTGTTGTGCTGCGTCCCTTTGTTAGTGAACATTATTGAGTGTCAATTTGGTTGAAGTTGACTGGGTGGCTGTCGCGGATTCTACACGAGCAGACCAAAGCGTGAAGACGTTTATTGTGATGTAGACCAAACACAGGCATTCAAGTCTCAGCCGCTCTCACTGTGACATTGCACCAGTGTGGTGCTGAACTTTACTGCCA
>JAWQFJ010007822.1:22500-27500 GCA_034096865.1 Theodoxus fluviatilis
TGCATGCGTGTATACGTGTATGCGTATTTGTGCGCACGTGTGCATGCTGTAAAGCCTTGTGTGCTAGTACTGCATGAAAATCGATTTCTGTTAAAAATAAGGATGTCACCAAATCCAGCTGGTGTAGAAAAGATGTCTGTCTTGGACATAGGCAGCTTTAAGCACCCGCCTTTACGTTTCTAGCTCTGTAACATGTTTTACTATGATTTTGTTAGCTTCAGTAGTGTTGGTGTTCCAAAGATGTCTATGAGACTTGTATTGGATGGACCTTTACATGCTTGCAGAACCTGAGGGAAATGGTAGCCTGGACCATTGACAGCAGACCATGCACTGCCGTTTTATTTACTCGAAGACATGGGAAGCATCATAATTGCAAAAGTATCGCGTTCGTTACGTGGTGTTTCGTATCTAGTGTCGCCCAAAAGGCCACTGCACTGGTCGTAGCTGTCTACATCACAGACGGTGTAGAATTTATTTTAAAATGTGAAAATTTCATTGAGAACAAAGTTTACAATAATGTGCAGTGTAACTTACGTGTGCGTTTTACTTGTATGTATGAACCATACGTGACAGTTTCATTATTTCATTTTTTAATTTTTAGATGCATTCAAAGTTGGGTCGGCCATTGACACGTCTTGCTTTGAAAATACAAATTTTAGCAGAAAGCTGCATTTACAGAATATAAAAATGACTAAAAGAGAGACTAGTACAAACGATTAAGATAGTTTCCATTTCTGCACACTTTCCCTTAGACGCCATTGCTTGAGGTTAGTAGTAATGCTCTGGCCATCACAGTGAAGTCCTGCTGACCTTGTCTGGGCACTGTCTTTATGAAGACTGGCATGATACAAGCCCGAGTGTAAAGGTCAGCAGCTCAGGTGATAATCTGACTCTCTACAAACACAGAAACATCTGCCTTATCTCTCGACCAGGCCATTAATATAGATCTGACGTGGTCTTACTGTTGCTTGGTGTTTGTCTTCATGCTTTCCTAATCCATTCACAGGCCACCCATGCGGCTTGGTACGTTTCCCCCTCAGTACTTGAAGCACTATCTCGCGGCACGATTCCCCTACCAATCCTGCCGACGCTATCATGCTGAGCCTACCGCGCCCTGACAGGAAACGATAAGTTTCCATCGTTGACCACAGGTCAGGAAAGTTCGATTATTGATGACCAAAGGTCAAGAAAGTTCAGTGCCTCATGACAAGATGACCATAGGGTCGCATGATGGATTTTCATCGTTTCATACCTAGAAGAGATGGCACACGTGTCACATGGTAGTGGTTAAGAGTGTACTTTAGAATGTACCTACAGTTATTATTGCTTTGATGTTACCGCGATTGGAGAGCGTTTATGAGACGCCGTTGCTCTGTGTACGTGTACTCAAAAGGTGGCTGAGTGTTTATGCACGGAATTCACGACGAATGATTGATTCATTATACGTAGTGCCCTTGAAACAATTATATGGCGTGAATAAGCACCGTCAAACATGATATGTTGTTCTGTAGTGTTTGGTAAACATCCCTAGACAGTGAACGTATGTCTAGCCTGAACTGAGTTGTACATCAAAATGTTTGTTCGCACAGGTAGCAAGCCCAAGAACGACATTCTCCTCAGTTGGAAACTATTTATGGTCAATATGTACAATTTTGTTTTGTAAAAGACGACCAAAGACGCTCATAATTTCACGTCAACTGAAAATCAGAAATGCTATCATTGCTCGGGTCGTTGTGTTATGTATGTCCTGAAAGTAGAAGTCGTTTACCTTTTGTGCCCAACGAAGACTTTTTAGTCGAAAATTTGCGCCTGTTGTTTATATTGTATCATGCGGTGTCCATGTTAACATGCTTTGTTTTAAATGCTTTTGCTAGTTCCCCTGTAAGTACATGTTATTGGTTCCGTTGTGCCTGCTTCGTTTTAATGGCTTTTACTAGTCCACCTGCAAGCACTTACTTTTACCTCTAGCGCGTAACGAATATTATTAGTAGAAACTGTGCACCTCTCATTCACTGTGTCCTATAGTCTCCATTTTAACTTGTCTTGGTTTTAATAAAAGACCAATGACATTATCTCGCGCTGGTTATGTCCTGAGGATTGATACTCAAGTATTATTTGACGTGAAGTAGTCTTTGTTCTCCATGAATAGACCAAGCCAAACTTCCTTAGGTGCTGCATTTCCACTCTCCACCCCCTCCAGCACCTAGACCCACCCGTTATGCCTCTGCCTGGCGCACACATCCGACACTCGACTGTGAGGGAGACATCAGCGCTGTGCCGGTTGTCGGGTAGCACTGACCAGCTAACGTGTGGCAGGAACTAAACGAGGCTACAATGCAAGGGATACCAAGGAGGGTGTTAACGGCGAAAGCTTTCACCACAACAAGCCAGCCTGCTAGGTGTGAAAAGTTCCCTTGGGTGTGAACATATACCATTGGCGTGCTCGTTGTCGCGCACACAGGTGGGCACAGAGGTTCCCTTCAAGTCTTGTCATGCCGAATGCCGGGATACGCACAGGTCGAGGATGGGCGTTAGAGCCTGAGGACTGTAATTGTCTCTGAAGTTCTTCGCCTCATACCCTGTCTTTAAGATGCATCGAGCCATCGTGGCTGTTTGTTCTTTGAGGAACTGAGTCACACTTCTATCAGCACACCGCACTGAGGTCCTTCTGTGTTTTAAACTCCAACCTGCTATGGCGGACATGATCTCTTTGTACTACCAAATGAGAAGTCACTGCAAAGATATAAACAACAACCAACTATTTCCTGTTCCACAATTTACTCTCACAACACTCTGTAACCCCTCACAGGAATAAACCAGCTTCGCACTTAAACGCGATACACGTTTTATTCCGTCCAACAGCAAGTTTTTCCCACATTAACTCGAAGGACTTGAACATTAATCGGAACACAAGTCTTCGTTTAGTCTCCACTTACGAAAGCAGTCCCTGCCTTAACAATGGGGATTTGCGTGGGAGAGTCACAGACCATTGCCAGTGATTCCTCCCAGCTCGACCACAATGGACGCTTTCCCGTGCTAAGGAAAGTCATAAATGTGCAGAGCCGTTGGCCGGACTGAATCACTTTAGGGGATTCCTGGGTAGGCTGAACCTAAGCCCCTGTAGGGGCGGGGACGAAGAGGAGGGTAGAAGGGGGATCGGACCAAAGGAGTGAAGCATTGGTGGGAAGGTGGGTGGAAGGGTGGGTGAGGCATGCGACATGTCAGGTCAATTCCTGCAAAGCAACGACTCATCCAAAAGAACAGGATGATCTTTTGCGTCAGAAGCAAGGGATACAGATTGAGGAGACTATTTCCTCTGTCTCATTTGGAAGCTCATTGCAGCAGAGTAAAAGTCTCGAGTCTGGAATAATACTCGTTATACGCCGATGATGAAACATCGAAAGCATTTGTTGGCTGTCCTTCTACTGCGATACAGTCTGTGTTAGTGAGTGGCGACGCCAGCAATATACACGTATACGTTTTGCTGAGAAAAGAGACGCATATCCCTTGACATTAGCTACGAAATGTGTCACTGAAGAAAAGCAATCAACATTAACATGGGCGGATATGCAAGTGAATAGCGGGCAAAGTGGTGATGACAGAGAATTGGTCCAAATAATTTGATAACTTCTTGAATGAGCGTCTCCGAAACCATCAATAGCGAGCTAATATTTTCATCACTAATCATTCTTACATTCTTTTCCAAAAACTTTTTCTTGACTTTGAATTTGGGATCTTTCATTTGAATTTAAATCGTCTCATTTCTAATATCGTCAACTGTTTGCTTTTTGACTCACATGCGAAGCAAAAGTGAGTCTATGTACTCACCTGTTTCGTCCGTCCGGGCGTCCGGGCGTCCGGGCGTCCGGGCGTCCGGGCGTCCAAAAACTTTAACGTTGGATTTTTCTCGGAGACTATTAAGTCTATCAACACCAAATGTGGCATGATGGTGTATGATGACAAGGCCTCAAAAAACATATATAGTGACTTGTCCTTGCTTCAAGGTCAAGGTCGCAGGGGCCATAAATGTGGTCTAAAAACCTGTCATTTTTCACATTTTCTCAATTTTCTCAATTTTCTCTGAAGTTTTTTAGATTGGATACCTGACCTATATATGGTATATAGCGCACAGTAATCCCTATTTTTTGATACCAGTTTCGTTGACCTTGCTTCAAGGTCAAGGTCACAGGAGCTCTTCAAAGTTGGATTGTATACATATTTTGAAGTGACCTTGACCCTGAACTATGGAAGATAAGTGTTTCAAACTTAATAATTATAAGGGGCACATGTTACACTTTCATCATGAGACACATTTGGTCACATATCATCAAGGTCAAGGTCACTTTGACCCTTATGAAATGTGATCAAAATGGAGTAGTGAACTACTAAAAGTGACCATATCTCATGGTAGAAAGTGCCAATAAGCACCATTGTGCTTCCTGTCTTGAATTAACAGCTTTGTGTTGCATGACCTTGGATGACCTTGACCTTGGGTCAAGGTCACATGTATTTTGGTAGGAAAACTGTGTAAAGCATTTCTTAGTGTATGATGTCATTGGTAGGTTTAGTTGTTTGACCTTGACCTTGAAGGTCACCTGAAGGTCAAGGTCATATAAAGGTCAAGGTCAAGTATGTGAGTCGTATGGGCCTTGCCCTTGTTGAGTATTCTTTTACATGCGAGGTCTTTTCTAGTTGGAAAGCGGTTTCTGCGAAGATTATGGCTCTATGTAACACGTAAACGAATCTCCGCCATTTTGTTTAATTCCATTGGCATGCACAATGCTCGATTTTTGATTTACCGACACACATACAGTGAGACCGTACCCAAAAACAGTATCAATTCAACAAAGCCATGCGCTCGTATGTAGAAAACAACATCAATGGTTCATTTTCCAAGTTCGGGCACCTTGGTTTGGGGAGTGACCTATGCATATCATTAGTTAAGAAATAAAAACCTGAGTTTATCCGAACAACTGGAGTCCGATCAAGTTCTAAGGCGA
>JAWQFJ010007822.1:32500-35000 GCA_034096865.1 Theodoxus fluviatilis
GGCCCAGATCACCCAACCGTTCCAGGACAATCAGATTGAGTATAATGAAACTTCCCCGCAGAAAATTAGTTTCCGTCAACATGATATGTTCACGCTTTGTCGACCTTAACTTTACTAACAACTCAGGCGAAGAAGTTTGTCATTAGACAGGATTGCTGAATGTGAACCACGTTCAACAGCAACAACAAACGGCAAGTTCGCGTCGTTTCTTAAAAGCAATGGTTTCCATGACTGGGCCACACACAACTGTCGGCAACGCCAAGTCTCTGCCGATCACATTGTTGGTGCCACGGTTCGAGCTGCAGTGGTGACTGCTTATTCAGTTTTTACTGCACCTTCCAAACAATGTATCTTTGCCCTGGCAAGAATCACTGGCTTGTTTCAACTCCTGACAAATGTTTACCCCGAGCAAGAGGTGAGCGTAGAAAGCCTAAAAATGTTTCACCGTTCATGTGTTACACATGTCAATCTGATTGACAGTTTTACGCAAACTGCAATTACATTCTGCAAATGCCTCCGCCTTATCAACGTGTGTTTGTGCAACTGCCTCCTTGAAAACGCCAGAATCTAATCTTATTGGAGAATCACGGTGCCTCAGGGCGCTGATAGGTGCTGCACACTGGAAACTGCGTAAGCATGAATGACCGAAAGGCAGCCTGAGAATGACCAACGTTTCTTTATTACAGCAACACACTCACTGGAGTAAAGAGCCTCCCTGTCATAACTCGTCCAACTGAAATGACATTACAACTGCCAGAAACGTTGACGGAATACTCGGCTTTGCTACACATATAAAGAATTAAAGAGAACTTTTTGAAATAAAGAAACAATTATCACGGCATCACGGTAAACAAAACTTAAGAAAAGCTCCCTTTTTTAGTAGGCGTTCGCTCCTTTGTCTACATGTATTTTGTTTGACATCTTTCGGTTTCCTCCCTCAGCTGAGCCTTGTGTTTTTAACACGATCCTCACCCTCTCTTCCCCCTACCGTGCCAGAATTTTCAAGATCTCTCTCGCAAGCACATACACACATTGCACACGCACTTCCACGAGCGCGCGCGCGCGCGCACACACACACACACACATACACACACACACTCACACACACACACACACACTCACACACACACACACATACACACACACACACACGAACGAACGCACGTATAAACACATTCGCACGCGTCTATATACTCTTATGCGCACGCATGTGGGCATTCGTCTCTGCCATGAATGTTGAGAACATGCATGATCAAACATGTCACTTGTTCGCCCTTCCATTTCGCCTTTTCCAACGCCAACTTCCCAAAGCTTCCCAACCCTACGGGTACGCCCACCTGTATGGGGTGGCGATATGACCGTGGAGAAGAACTGCTCGTGTGCTCATCTTTAGGGGAGACCCTTACTATCGCTGAAATGGTCGTTGTCCCCAACATTTCCGGACAGAGTACTCCGAGTACTCTGTCCACTCGGACAGAGTACTCGGTGTTTGAAATCACGGCATTTGAACGAGAACGAGGCCGTCGAGTGAAGAACAAGTCGCGATATATCACATGGTCATCGGTATGTCACGTGACTGTAAGGACGAGATTTCAAACACCGAGTACTCTGTCCGGAAATGTTGGGGACAACGACCATTTCAGCCTTACTATCATCCGTGTGAGAGTAAACACTAGCGATGGAGAGACAGCAGGCGTATCGCCCAGCTTCGATAAAGGTAACAATCGGAGAGCCTCTTGGACATCAGAAGGAAGTGTCTAGATCAACAGCAGGAGAGGAAACTTGGACTTAAACTCTACACGTGACAAAGAGGTTGTGCCTTGGTAAATAAAAAACAAGTTTGTGTTTCTGTGCTCTTGGAAGTAGTAAGATGAAATATTATTGCATTTTAAAGATAATGTCATGTACATGAACAACTCCTTCAGAGGACAGATGGGGCGGCGGTGTTCTGGGAAGCTATACTCATATTCAGAGCAAATAATAATAGAATTAAAAAACATATGCCAATAGACAAGTTTGGATGTTTGCATTTTCGAAGAATGAGAGTCATGCATACGGTGCCAATAGTCCCATTTAAGCGTAGACGCCCTAAATAAATATGACTTGTGTGCAGTTGGGAGGACGTGTTGACTATCAAATTTTCTTTTGCATGAAACAATTGGTATCGGAATAAATTGACATCAACTTCCCAATATCATAGAAAGTAGGGTGTTTTCCGAAAGTACTCACCTTATTTTTGCCTTTGATAGTGTTTGAAAATGACAACCAACCTAGCAACAATCAGCTGTGCAAAGACGAAACAAAATACAAATCAACATTACACTTCCACTAATTGAACGCTTGAAAACACACACACACACACACACACACAAAAACACACACACAAACACATACACACACACACACATACACACAACACACACACACACACACACAAACACATACACATACACACAAACACACACACACACACACACACACACACACACCACACACACAC
>JAWQFJ010007822.1:40000-45000 GCA_034096865.1 Theodoxus fluviatilis
GTGACTTTTTACACGCTTTCCCTCAAAGCAGGGTGACATTTCAAAAATAACAAAAGTTCTGAAAGTCTCTAATAACGGGTTGGGCCTCCGTTAACGGTCAAACAGGCTGTGCAGCGCCTCCTCATGCTGTTGATGTGCTGCCTGATGGTTGCTTGAGGAATTGCAGCCTATTCCTGCTGAAGGACAAGGGCCAGCTGCTGAAGGTTGTGGGGAGCTGGAACGACATCCCGGACACGTCTCCCCAGAAAGCCCCACAGGTTTTCAATAGGGGACAGGTCGGGGGACATTGATGGCCATGGCAGGGAATTGATCTGCCGTCTTTGCAGGTGATTCCTGACGACATTTGCTCGATGAGCTGGGGCATTGTCGTCCTGCAAGATGAATCCCAGCCCATGGCGGCGTGCAAAGGGCACAACAAGAGGATCAATGATGTTGTCCCGGTAGTAGACACCATTGACATTGCCCTGGCACACATGAAGGGGCGTTCTGCCAGTGCTGGTGATGCCACCCCACACCATAACGCTGCCCCGTCCAAAGCGGTGGTGAGCAATCATGTTGTCCTGATGATAACGGTCTCCACGATGCCTCCAAACCCGCACCCTGCCATCGTTGAAGTCCAGCTCGAACCTCGATTCGTCCGAAAACATCACGTCACCCCATTGGCGCCTGGTCCATCGTTGGTGGATGCGGCACCAGGCGCTTCTTGCTTGGCGATGGCGTGGTGTGAGAGGCAACACTATCCGCGGTCTAAAGGCGCTCACCTGAGCGTCGTGCAACCGGTTTCGGATGGTCTGGGCGGAGACTTGAACCCCTGCTACCCGTTGGAGGTGTTGTCTCAACCGGGTAGCACTTTGGGTGTTGTTTCGTTGAGCATGATTGGTGATGATCAAGTCTTGACGACGGATGGTTATTCTTGGTCGCCCACTTCTAGGCCTGTCGACAACTTCTCCGGTATTTCGGTAACGGTTCCACAGTCTGCTGATGACAGACTGTGAAACACCAAGGTGTCTTGCCACGTTCACCTGCGTACTTCCGGTCTGTAGCATTCTGACTCCGACCCATCTTTGGTCTTCTCTTAGCCGCTGCATGATTTCAACTGAAGTTTTGACCGACTGTGTGGCTAGAACACACTTGCCAGGAGTGAGTACAGTCAAATTATTCGATTTGCACGTGTTTTTGACGCAGAAATCCTTTGTGTGAAAATGGGGCATTGACCCCAAACTGCCTTGCGTTAATTTACTTTTTTGCACGAGCATCCAGGAACTAGGTCAATGGTGTGAAAATGTAGGGCAATGGGGTGGCTATCCATGACCATCAATAAATAATTCCTGCCTTCTAAGATTCATCTGATTTTTATGCTTCAAACTCAATATCCCCTACTTTTTTTGAACACTGTATTAGGTATTTCACTGCATTGTACTACCGAATAAATATAGTAAAGTTGTTGGATCAAAGTACTGCTCAATGCAGTTTCCCATGACTATAAAGTCCCCATGACTCACTTAACACGTACACGCATAGGCAACGGCCACAGTTGCTCGAAGTGGCGGATTTATGGGGGGAAAGGTCATTACATCATTTGCTCATGGTTAGTTGGATCTCTTGTGGTTTGCTCATTTCGGAAGGATAAAATCTTCACGACCACCACGCGGCGAATGCACTTACCCATAATCCTACTACACATCATTTAGTAAAGCAAAGTAGTGGTACTGCTTTTGGGGAATACTTTAGCTACCTTTGTGCATTCACGTTTTAATAACTATGTTGTTCCAGGAACATTTGAAGTACCTAGGAGCCACACTGTAGGGCCAGGTCATTATGTGAATGCATTACGATATGGTGAATGCGGTCTTTCATTCGCAGCCTTTCTTAACAGGCATCTCTTTCATCCTTGTAAGGGATGAAGCGTTGAGATTTAAGTGAGCTGTCTGAGGCTACAACACTGAAACCCTCAAGGTACTGAACATGGCATCTCATTTGTTTTATTTTGAGTATTGGAAGCTGCTCGTTATATGAAATGTGAGAACAGCTGACAGATTTGAAGAAAACAATTTTTAATATAAAAAGACTCGCTATAATTTCTCCCGCAGGTAATTCACTTTTAGTGTAGTCGGTAATTTTAACGAATATTTTCTCATCTCGAAAACCTACCCCAAACACTGAAACTATGTGATGGATATGTTTTACAAGTCTAGCATCTTATAAAGCGTCAAAAACAAACCTATCAGTTCGACTCTCTGCACTTCAACTTGCTCTATCTCGGCTCTCTGGCCTTTTCCTTGCTTTACTCCACTGCAGCGTTTACGACAGATATACTGACAGGCAGGCAGACAAGTAGCCAGTCTTTCGTGGCAACCTGAAAGTGGCGGGCTTTTTCTTCTCAGTCTGCTCCTCTCCCAGTTCAGTCGAGAACCTTCCCCTGCAGAGCCAGGCGCAGCTATAGCCACGGCCAGTCACCCTGTTGCCCCTCTCAGTTTGTCTTACATGACTACAAGTATCCACCGCAGGAAACCCCAGTGCCTACTCCCATACACTGCTGTGACCACTGTTGGAGACAGCGAGAAGAACTCTGGTCTGAGTCATGAGATCCTAGGATTTTCTTTACCATGCTTTATTTGGTGCCACGGGACGATATTGGAACATAATTCTGAAATAATAGACAGCCTGGACAACTGGCGTTGCCCTGTGCAAGTCGTAGAGCAAGTGGAAATGGGTTTGAAAGTTTGGTAAAGGATATAGTTCGATATAGTTTGACGTACTTCATAACGAGTGCAGAGTGGTAAATATTCAGTTAGCTTCTGAGTGCAGGAACTGGGCGCATGAGTCCATATGGAATTGCTTGCAAACAAAGTTTTAATAAACATTTTCGCACTTCTTTCTTTGCAGGCATACTCTTTTTCTGACTATTTCTATAAATTTGTGTGAAAAAAGAACCCAAATGGATAAAAGCAAACTAAATATGAATCTCCATCTGCCTCTCTCTGTGTCTGTATATCGGTGTGTCTGTCTGTGTGTCTGTCAGTGTGTCTGTCTGTGTGTCTGTGTGTCTGTCAGTGTGTCTGTCTGTGTGTCTGTCTGTCTATCTGTGTGTCTGCCTGTCTGTCTGTCTGCCTGTCTGTCTGTCTGTCTGTCTGTCTGTCTGTCTGTCTGTCTGTCTGTCTGTCTGTCTGTCTGTCTGTGTGTCTGTCTGTCTGTCTGTCTGTCTGTTTGTGTGTCTGTCTGTCTGTGTGTCTGTCTGCTTGTCTGTCTGCTTGTCTGTCTGTGTGTCTGCCTGTCTGTCTGTCTGTGTGTCTGTCTGTCTGTCTGTCTGTCTGTGTGTCTGTGTGTCTGTCTGTCTATCTGTCTGTCTGTGTGTCTGTCTGTCTGTCTGTCTGTCTGTCTGTCTCTCTCTCTCTCTCTCTCTCTCTCTCTCTCTCTCTCTCCCCTCTCTCTCCCCCTCTCTCTTTCCCTCTCTCTCTCTCTCTTCATCTATCTCTCTCTCTATCTCTCTCTCTCTCACACTCACACACACACACTCACACACACTCACACACACACACACACACACACACACACACACACACACACACACACACACACACACAGATACACACACATAGTGCTTAGACGCAAGTCACCCTCTTCAGACAACAGCAGAGAACAAAATCTCTTTTCAAGCCTTCTACTTTCTGCATTGATTTGTGATCCACCCGAGAGGCGAAAGCATGTGTATCTCCCTTTTTCTCGGGTGAAACAAGCCACTCAACCGTAAAACCACTATTTGTCCGAAGAGCGAGTTTAGACCAGTGGAGCAAAGAAATATGCATCAACACAGTCTGGAAAATTGCGGATCTGTCAGACTGTGGAGGGGCACCAAGGTACTGGAGCCCCAGTCTGGGATATGCTCACACAGCCATATGTAATTCCCTCAGAGCTGGCTGTTCCTGAGAGCTAGGCAGAATCAGATTCACAGCATTTAAGTAAGACCCCTGATAAAGCCATCGTTTCATTCTCCACAATGGCTTTTGAACTGCACCCGAGACAATTTTTCATCGATCTCTGACTGAGAGCGAATCTGTTACTTCAAAGCTGTTGACAAACTACATGTATGTTGCGAAAAAGAGACTGAAACTGTCACAAGTCATTGTGGATAAGAAGTGTCATGGAGTTCCATGGGTTCAATTGTTGGATGAGCGGAGGGTTGAACAAATATCGGGGCGAAAAAAGGTGACGAACTGAATCAAAATACCATAGGGAGTGCAAAGCTTCAAGTTCAATAGACATTGTGAAAAAGGACAGATTACCTTTGTATCGACATATACATTGAGGCAATAGTAATTCTTTTAATTTAACATGATTTTCTTAAGATTTTTTTCTCTCTATGATTGCATTTTATGTTCAACTTCTTATGAATGCTTTCGGTTCTGTTTGTTGTTGTTGTTGTTGTTATGATGGTTGTGGTGGCGGTGATTGTGATTGTGACGGCGGCGGGTAGTGGTGATTGTGGTGATGGTGCTGGTTTCTTATGAGCCGAATGAATGAAAAAAGAGCATTTTGTTTATTAAAAAACAGTACTTGATAAATTTTTTCCAATATGTCCTATAAGATTGAATTAAAGGAAACATTTCCAACCAGAGGATCATGATTAAAAGTATTCTCAAACTTTAACAAATATCAATGTATTTCTGTACTTGGAATCATTTTGCGACTTCAAAACGTTTAAAATATATTCATTTATTTGGCGGCCTCTGTGGATATTGTTATTAATCCCTTCATACTGATATCTTTTTTTAATGACAGGAATTTGACATAAATTATGTCAAGTGCTTATACACAAAAAGTATAGCACTCAAATTAGTTCTGCAGCAACACTGGACAGTCCATGGCATGCAATGGTTACTCGTGAGGACTGTGCTGGAAAATGACTGATGTCAACTTTGGCTCGTTCACCTGCAGCATAACTGCATGCTCCCCAGGGAGTTGCGACAGTTTTGGAGTGAAAGCATAGCTCGATGATCAAA
>JAWQFJ010007822.1:50000-53426 GCA_034096865.1 Theodoxus fluviatilis
ACCTGCGGGAGAAATTATAGCGAGTCTTTTTATATTAAAAATTGTTTTCCATAAATCTGTCAGCTGTTCTCACATTTCATATAACGAGCAGCTTCCAATACTCAAAATAAAACAAATGAGATGCCATGTTCAATACCTTGAGGGTTTCAGTGTTGTAGCCTCAGACAGCTCACTTAAATCTCAACGCTTCATCCCTTACAAGGATGAAATAGATGCCTGTTAAGAAAGGCTGCGAATGAAAGACCGCGTTCACCATATCGTAATGCATTCACATAATGACCTGGCCCTACAGTGTGGCTCCTATTCAAATGCTCCTGGAACAGCATAGTTATTAAAACGTGAATGCACAAAGATAGCTAAAGTATTCCCCAAAAGCAGTACCACTACTTTGCTTTACTAAATGATGTGTAGTAGGATTATGGGTAAGTGCATTTGCTGCGTGGTGGTCGTGAAGATTTTATCATTCCGAAATGAGCAAACCACAAGGGATCCAACTAACCATGAACAAATGATGTAATGACCTTTCCCCCATAAATCCGCCACTTCGAGCAACTGTGGCCTTTGCCTATGCTTGTCCGTGTTAAATGAGTCATGGGGACTTTATATTCATGGGAAACTGCATTGAGCAGTACTTTGATCCAACAACTTTACTATATTTATTCGGTAGTACAATGCAGTGAAATACCTAATACCGTGTTAAAAAAAGTAGGGATATTGAGTTTGAAGCATAAAAATCAGATGAATCTTAGAAGGCAGGAATTATTTATTGATGGTCATGGATAGCCACCCCATTGCCCTACATTTTCACACCATTGACCTAGTTCCTGGATGCTCGTGCAAAAAAGTAAATTAACGCAAGGCAGTTTGGGGTCAATGCCCCATTTTCACACAAAGGATTTCTGCGTCAAAAACACGTGCAAATCGAATAATTTGACTGTACTCACTCCTGGCAAGTGTGTTCTAGCCACACAGTCGGTCAAAACTTCAGTTGAAATCATGCAGCGGCTAAGAGAAGACCAAAGATGGGTCGGAGTCAGAATGCTACAGACCGGAAGTACGCAGGTGAACGTGGCAAGACACCTTGGTGTTTCACAGTCTGTCATCAGCAGACTGTGGAACCGTTACCGAAATACCGGAGAAGTTGTCGACAGGCCTAGAAGTGGGCGACCAAGAATAACCATCCGTCGTCAAGACTTGATCATCACCAATCATGCTCAACGAAACAACACCCAAAGTGCTACCCGGTTGAGACAACACCTCCAACGGGTAGCAGGGGTTCAAGTCTCCGCCCAGACCATCCGAAACCGGTTGCACGACGCTCAGGTGAGCGCCTTTAGACCGCGGATAGTGTTGCCTCTCACACCACGCCATCGCCAAGCAAGAAGCGCCTGGTGCCGCATCCACCAACGATGGACCAGGCGCCAATGGGGTGACGTGATGTTTTCGGACGAATCGAGGTTCGAGCTGGACTTCAACGATGGCAGGGTGCGGGTTTGGAGGCATCGTGGAGACCGTTATCATCAGGACAACATGATTGCTCACCACCGCTTTGGACGGGGCAGCGTTATGGTGTGGGGTGGCATCACCAGCACTGGCAGAACGCCCCTTCATGTGTGCCAGGGCAATGTCAATGGTGTCTACTACCGGGACAACATCATTGATCCTCTTGTTGTGCCCTTTGCACGCCGCCATGGGCTGGGATTCATCTTGCAGGACGACAATGCCCCAGCTCATCGAGCAAATGTCGTCAGGAATCACCTGCAAAGACGGCAGATCAATTCCCTGCCATGGCCATCAATGTCCCCCGACCTGTCCCCTATTGAAAACCTGTGGGGCTTTCTGGGGAGACGTGTCCGGGATGTCGTTCCAGCTCCCCACAACCTTCAGCAGCTGGCCCTTGTCCTTCAGCAGGAATAGGCTGCAATTCCTCAAGCAACCATCAGGCAGCACATCAACAGCATGAGGAGGCGCTGCACAGCCTGTTTGACCGTTAACGGAGGCCCAACCCGTTATTAGAGACTTTCAGAACTTTTGTTATTTTTGAAATGTCACCCTGCTTTGAGGGAAAGCGTGTAAAAAGTCACGTGACTAATTTTGTTGTTGATTGTTGCTTTGAAAATGTTGTTAACATGCTGTTGCATCCATAATGAAATAAAGCAAGTCTCTGATTATAAACGGAATTTGGTTATAGTCTCATTTATATCAATATCCCCTACTTTTTTTTGAACACTGTATCATTTGAAACAGAGATCTATGTGAGGATTACCGGAAAGCTACGGGGCTATCGAAAATTTCATGTATATTCAAAATGTTATAGCAGTGAAACTGTATCCTGGTAGTGTGTATCAGTAGAACTAAGCCGTGGAGTTCCTATGAAGCGAGTTCACAGACCCTGATTCGACAGGGGGCCCACCCCCCCCCCCCCCCCACACCACCACCACCAGACACTGGCTCGAGGGCTCGGTCCTGGCCCGGGTAATCTTCTCGCCAGGTGGGCAGCAGGGAGGGAGGGAGGGGATTATGGGATAATCCAGGGAAGACAGGTGCCTCTCGCTGCGGGCCACTCCAAGAAAGAAGAGGCTCCTGTCCCTTGGACAAGAGTGTTGCGACTTGCACGTTGTATGGCTTGTAGCCACGGAGACGGGTCATCGCCTCGGTGGGTCAACGACACGAACGCCTTCTCGGACAGCCATTTTTCCTCCTCGAAGTTTATGCCTTTGCTCTTCTTACTGGAAGAAGTTCCTGGCCACTTACATACTCATTCTCGATTGGTGTGGATACAAAATCGGTACGTGCGTTCGTACATACGATATCTTTGGTTTCATTGCACGTGGATCCCCAGAGATATTTCAAATGGTTAACGCCTCTAAATCGGCATTCCACCTGCGACGGTTGCCGCCATGACATCAAAAAATGAGCGACAAAGGACTAAAGAAAACCCATCCAAATGCTCCTGTTTAAAAAACGAAATAATTTAATTAAAAGACAGGTAACAAAAAGTGACAAAATAATATCTATGGAAGTATGCACGAACATACTATTTTGGACTAGTCATATATATATATATATTAATAACCAGTAACAACTGCAGTAAATCAAAGTCAGTATGCAATGAAGTCCTTGGCATTATCTCTCTTGGCAAAAATCATTTCATTGACCAGCTCTGATAAACTGCATGAGGTGAAAGCAAAACTGACATACCAAGACTGCGAGATACAGCCAACATGGGAGACACGAAGGAAGAGTTGAGCTAAAGCAGAAGATACATGAAGAAACCACACCGTCATTTAGAGTTGCCAGAAGCATAAGAAGTCTCCAGTGCATGACAGACGCTCTGGAATGTTGGTGACTTCCCACTCTCGCCTTCAGCTCCTCTTAATCTCTGCAGAGTCTCCAGTGCAAAAACAAAAGGCTCTCTTTTTGGTG
>JAWQFJ010007823.1:0-2500 GCA_034096865.1 Theodoxus fluviatilis
GAATAACTGTTTAATGGTTGGTACCACAAGAAAGATAATCATTTGCACTTTCTAGCTGAAGTGCTGGATAGTTACAATATGCAGTAAGAAAATTGGGGAAATTTGTTTTTTAACACCAGGTACATGCAATTTTGATTTTCTTTTTTTTTACACCTAATGTATTGTAATAATAGTCAAGAGATAAATTTTGCACAACAGTTCTGAAATCAGTATTTCCACATCAAACTATATTGATGAATGATTGACTACAGGATAAAAAAATGCTTGAAAATGATTTTTTTTAGCAAGTCAGAGAGGGGAAATCAGAAAATATACACTTACTCACTGCAATCTGTCTCTGTTTGAATAGAAGAAAAGTCTCAAATGACCTGAGAGAAAGAAGGCGCCCTACTCAGCATAGTCCTCTTTTGTGTGGTACAGTTCATTGGAGGAGTAGAGAAGGTTTTCGGCATCCTCTGCATCCGAATCGATGTCTGTGTCTGCTGTAAAAACCGTTTCTATCTCTTCCTCTCTTTCTGACGCGACGGCGACGAAGTCAATTCGTTTTCGCTTTCAGCCACGAAATCGATTCGTCTTCGTAATCAGCCACCGCTTCATTCTCGTTGACTGGGACTATTTCCGCATCAGAATCATAAAGATCTTCTTCAGAAGTCCAATATCCACCTAGATCTTCAATATCAGACCCTTCTTCCATCCACACTTCTAATACTTCGTCATTTTCATCACCGATCGATCACCTTTCGACAACGCGACGCCATGTTGACAAGCGCATAAACCCGACGTAGGGTGAGCGTAGCTTCTACTACATCTAGCTTTCTCACGGGGACTATACTAAAGAAAAGGTAACTCCAGCGAACACACACTGGACAGAGAATAAAGAGCTGTACGATTTACTTCCCTTGAAACAGACACGGAGATAGGAAAAATTCATTACGGCGACCGCAACACGTACTTGCGCTACGTAGCCAACGGGTGTTGGCGTTATCGCAACACGTCCTTGCGCTGCGTAAGCAATGGGTTAATAGGGTGGCAGTGGTTCTTTTGGGTTGTGTCAGCTGTTCAGTTGAGTAGTGCCAGCTGTTCAGTTGAGTAGTGCCAGCTGTTCAGTTGAGTAGTGCCAGCTGTTCAGTTGAGTAGTGCCAGCTGTTCAGTTGAGTAGTGCCAGCTGTTCAGTTGAGTAGTGCCAGCTGTTCAGTTGAGTAGTGCCAGCTGTTCAGTTGAGTAGTGCCAGCTGTTCAGTTGAGTAGTGCCAGCTGTTCAGTTGAGTAGTGCCAGCTGTTCAGTTGAGTAGTGCCAGCTGTTCAGTTGAGTAGTGCCAGCTGTTCAGTTGAGTAGTGCCAGCTGTTCAGTTGAGTAGTGCCAGCTGTTCAGTTGAGTAGTGCCAGCTGTTCAGTTGAGTAGTGCCAGCTGTTCAGTTGAGTAGTGCCAGCTGTTCAGTTGAGTAGTGCCAGCTGTTCAGTTGAGTAGTGCCAGCTGTTCAGTTGAGTAGTGCCAGCTGTTCAGTTGAGTAGTGCCAGCTGTTCAGTTGAGTAGTGCCAGCTGTTCAGTTGAGTAGTGCCAGCTGTTCAGTTGAGTAGTGCCAGCTGTTCAGTTGAGTAGTGCTAGCTGTTCAGTTGAGTAGTGCCAGCTGTTCAGTTGAGTAGTGCCGGCTGTTCAGTTGAGTAGTGCCAGCTGTTCAGTTGAGTAGTGCCAGTGGCTGTTGGGTGTTGGCTGTGGGCTAATGTTGTATGTGCTTGCAGCAGTATTTTGTTGTGTTAGTGGATGAATTTTGAGGTGCCCTGTGGCTTTGAGTGGCCATTGCTGGAGACTTTGATGCACTAGCAGCTTTTTGTCGTCCTGGCTGCACAGTTTGCTTGTGCCAATGTTTGGTAGAAGTAGGGCCACACATTGTGCGAGTGGTGAACCAGACATAGAATGAGGCATAGGTAGTACCAATTATGTTGGTGTTGGAATAGAGGTCCGTGATTAAAAGAAAGAGCTTGAACTAGGTTCACCTATCAATTTTATTTCTGCAGCTTTCCTCCAGATCCTATTATGTTGTCCACTCCCCCCCCCCCCCCCCCCCCCCCCCTAATTAATTTTTTAAGAGCATAATATTGCATTAGGGATTTTGAGAGTACAGCAAAATCTGCACACCCACGATGAAAAGGTTAAAGCTGCAATTTTCTCCTTGCCTATTTGACCAATTGGCACACGGGGATCATCAGCTGTGTCAGTTCCCTCATGTCAGGCATCTCAGTAAGATTTTAAAGAATTGCATTGATGAAGGCCATGTCACCCGAAGATGCTTCATGGCTGTACGTGCAGCTCATTGTGGTCAGGCGGATGAGAATGCAAAATGCATGAATGGGCTTGCTTTTCCTCTTGGTGTGCATCGGGACTCGCTCCGCATCCTGCTACAGACTCATCAACACTCATGTATCGCATGGTGACCTCTGTATGTTTTTCTCTTTGCTTAATTGCCATCTGTGGATCCCACCCCCCAACCCCAGCCTCCACC
>JAWQFJ010007823.1:7500-21519 GCA_034096865.1 Theodoxus fluviatilis
TTGCTCGGTGAAGATAGCAAGGGGGTGTAAAATAAAACCACAGTCACAACTCAGATGTGTAGAGCCTGTGTCAGTGAGGGCAGATTATGGCAGTGTTCAGGTGAAATGGTACATGAAACACACACACATGCACACATACATATGCATGCATGCATATGCACACATACATATGCATGCACGCATATGCACACACATGTGTACATACACACACATGCAAGCGCACAAACATGCATGCATATGCATGCACACACACACATATGTATGAACACATATTCACACACACTTGCACACACACATACATACACAAACACATGCTTGCACGCACACACACACACACATATGTGCACACAGATACATACACAAACACACATGCAAGCACACACATGCATGCATACATACACATATATGCATTCACACATATGCGTACACAAATACACATGCATGCACACTCATATGCACACACACACATATGCACACACACACACATATGCACACACACACATATGCACACACACATGCACACACACACGCACATATGCACACACACACATATACACACAGACACACACACACATATGCACACACACACACAAGGTACCACCAGCTATTGAAGCTAGTAGAGATTGCCCCTAGTTGAGCCACAGGAGCATGGTGGCCCTGAGCCATACAGACAGGAGTTCAGGGGAGCGGGTATGGGCTGTCAGCTTGGGTCGGTTCCTGCTAAAGGCCATGGTTGGAAGTGGCTCTTGTGGTAGCCGAGTTGGCCACAGTGGACTAGGGTCTCTCCCCACTGTCACCTGACGGAGGAATTGCTCCAGTAGTTTGTGAATAAATCACACTGCTGTCTGGAAATTTCCACAACACCAAGTGTTCGTGAGAGCTGGTAGGGCTGATGGATGCTCTCTCTGTGGCATGGTGATCACACTGTAGAAGGGATGGGTGTAGTTAGTGGTGCTCTCGACTCTCTACGCATGGCAGCCACACTGTAGAGGCTGGATGCAGGAGTGTGGCATGATGGTCTCACTCTAGAGAGGGCTGGATGAATGTATGGGTCTAGTGTTAGATGCTCTCCAAGTGTGGCGTGGTGGTCTTACTCTAGAGAGGGCTGGATGAATGTATGGGTCTAGTGTTAGATGCTCTCCAAGTGTGGCGTGGTGGTCTCACTCTAGAGAGGGCTGGATGAATGTATGGGTCTAGTGTTAGATACTCTCTCCAAGTGTGGCGTGGTGGTCTCACTCTAGAGAGGGCTGGATGAATGTATGGGTCTAGTGTTAGACTCTCTCTCAGTGTGGCATGGTGGTCTCACTCTAGAGAGGGCTGGATGAATGTATGGGTCTAGTGTTAGACTCTCTCTCAGTGTGGCATGGTGGTCTCACTCTAGAGAGGGCTGGATGTATGGGTCTAGTTAGACTCAGAGTGTGGCGTGGTGGTCTTACTCTAGAGAGGGCTGGATGAATGTATGGGTCTAGTGTTAGATGCTCTCCAAGTGTGGCATGGTGGTCTCACTCTAGAGAGGGCTGGATGAATGTATGGGTCTAGTGTTAGACTCTCTCTCAGTGTGGCATGGTGGTCTCACTCTAGAGAGGGCTGGATGAATGTATGGGTCTAGTGTTAGATACTCTCTCCAAGTGTGGCATGGTGGTCTCACTCTAGAGAGGGCTGGATGAATGTATGGGTCTAGTGTTAGATGCTCTCTCCAAGTGTGGCATGGTGGTCTCACTCTAGAGAGGGCTGGATGAATGTATGGGTCTAGTGTTAGATGCTCTCTCCAAGTGTGGCATGGTGGTCTCACTCTAGAGAGGGCTGGATGAATGTATGGGTCTAGTGTTAGACTCTCTCTCAGTGTGGTGTGGTGGTCTCACTCTAGAGAGGGCTGGATGAATGTATGGGTCTAGTGTTAGATGCTCTCCAAGTGTGGCGTGGTGGTCTCACTCTAGAGAGGGCTGGATGAATGTATGGGTCTAGTGTTAGATGCTCTCTCCAAGTGTGGCATGGTGGTCTCACTCTAGAGAGGGCTGGATGAATGTATGGGTCTAGTGTTAGATGCTCTCTCAGTGTGGCATGGTGGTCTCACTCTAGAGAGGGCTGGATGAATGTATGGGTCTAGTGTTAGATACTCTCTCCAAGTGTGGCGTGGTGGTCTCACTCTAGAGAGGGCTGGATGAATGTATGGGTCTAGTGTTAGATGCTCTCTCCAAGTGTGGCATGGTGGTCTCACTCTAGAGAGGGCTGGATGAATGTATGGGTCTAGTGTTAGATGCTCTCCAAGTGTGGCGTGGTGGTCTCACTCTAGAGAGGGCTGGATGCATGGGTGTAGTTAGACTCTCTCTCTCTCTCTCAGTGTGGCATGGCGGTCACACTCTAGGGTTAGGTACATGGGTCTAGTGAGGTAAGCCAAGTTTTTACTCGGCTGCTGTGCGTGAACCAGTGTTTCTTGGGTTTGCAGCCCTTGGCCAAAGTTTGCTTTGCTGGCACAATAGG
This sequence comes from Theodoxus fluviatilis, assembly GCA_034096865.1. Lineage (NCBI taxonomy): Eukaryota > Metazoa > Mollusca > Gastropoda > Cycloneritida > Neritidae > Theodoxus > Theodoxus fluviatilis. The sequence continues at coordinate 9,982 of JAWQFJ010007823.1, forward strand.
CGTGGCAGATTTATGCTTGTGTTTATGCAAGTGTTACCCATTTTGTTCCACAATAGTAGTTACTCAATATGACTATTACTAGTGACTTGTCTCACGGCTTGTTTTGATAAGTTTCTTGTTCAAGATTTGTAAATGGTGGCTCCTTATTATCCCAACGCTTTTTTCCTCGCAGCTTTTTGCATTATTTTATATGGTTGAAAGCGTTAAGGAGAAGGAGTGAAGAAAAAAACTTTTTTCTTTCTCTCGAAGCGTCAGTTCTACAGTTTTGTAGCGACACCAAATTTTCTCTGGCCTTACGCGGCAATGTCTCTAGTGATTGTACTGGTGTGATTGTAGCTTGCAGTAAGCAGTCTTTCACCTGCCAAGAATATAGATGCTGTGCTCAACGTATTGATAGGAAACAGAAAATCCATACCAAATAATTGACAACGTACTGTCATAGTTGAGTAGTGACGTTTGCTGAAAGAATTTTGATTTATTTTATCCCTGCATGGTGACTGTGCAATATGCTGTGTGTTACTGTGTCTCATTCTGTGCAGGTAAACGTTTTTCCATTCATTAGCTGTGAAATCGTTCAATATGGAACAATTGAACAAGCCACTTAGCATTGTTCAAGTTTTTATCTAATTTTACAAGGATAATTTCATGCCGGTTGATAAAAAAAAACGAGAGAGATAAATTAGCAAGGGATTTTCATCAGCAACCTGTGAGCTCAGTAAGAAAAGAAGAAAACTTGGAAAATGGATGAGTGTTAAGCAGAATGCAGATGTCATTTTCCTGAGAATTCTCTAATGGAGTTTGCTGCATCCATCACTCATCATCAACAACAGTGTGTTTGATGTAGTTACACACATGGCAGAAGCATGCAAATTGTCTTGATTTTTGCACAAGCTCTGCAAGAAACCTAAGGTCAACCCAGGGTAGGAATTCTTCATAGCGTGGGGTTTCTGCTTGACAAGCGGCTTGCCTGTGGAGTTGTGATGGTGTGAAAACTGTCCCCATTGCGTGCTGGTCTTACCTGGCTTGCTGACTTGCACCATGAACAGTGGCAGTGATAGGGCTATCTCGTGTGTTTATAGGGCTGCTCAGGTTTTTTTAATAAACAGTGAATGTAGTCACACACACATAAGAAGTCACATTCTGGGACTTTTATGCAGTCACACACACACACACACACACACACACAGTCACATGGGATTTTAATGTAATCACATACACAGGATGTCACATCATGAGCTTTTTATGTAGTCGCACACACACACACAAGGTCACATTATGGAATTTGTATGTAGTCACACACACACACACACAAGGTCACATTATGGGACTTTTATGTAGTCACACACACACACACAAGGTCACATTATGGAATGTTTATGTAGTCACACACACACACACAGAAGTCACATTATGGGACTTTTATGTAGTCGCACACACACTCGCACCAAAATTCTAATTATGAGATTTTTATGTAGTCTCGCACACACACAAGAAGTTACATAATGCGATTTTTATGTAGTTGCACACACACACACCGAAGTCACATTATGAATTTTTTATGTTGTCCAGCACACAAGAATTTACATCATGGGATATTTATGTAGTCGCACGCACACACGGAAATCGCATTATGGGATTCATGCGTCCATTTTGTGTGGTGTGTGTGTGTTTGTTTTTTTGTGTTTTTTTTGGGGGGGGGATTCTTTCAATGAGCGTTTTATCAGAAACTCCACAGGTTTAGAAAAAGAAGTTTGCTTTCTTTGAGGGCAATGTATAATGTCGATTTTGCCACCTTTATTCCCTGGAGTAAGGCAAGCTTGGGTAGTATGCATGGTCACAAGCCAATCGGTGACAGCTCAACAAGATGACTTCCTCACATTGATGCTGTTGGTCGATGTAGCATTCTAGATGAGAGCACTGAATTGAATAGAGGGGCTCGATGGAAGATTGACATATACTGCTGCATACAGAGAAAATGTTGGTCAACTTTTTTCAAAATTGGATGATTTTGATGAACAATGCCAATAAGTTTTTCACTTTTCAGTACAGTATTGAAACTTTGTGGGAAATGTACGATCATCTAGAAAGCGAACACTGCAAAGGGAATGCTCGATCGAAACGACCCTTTTCAGGGCCACGCACCCATACAAGAAAGAGTGCAATAATATGTCCATTCAGCTGTCGCCACTCTCGTGTATTGGCAAATACGAATTATGCTTTTGGTGTTGTGGGTCACATTTGCGGAAAAGTGAGAATATTGGCTTGTCATGTTGATGTGGTTAATCTATGGAATATGGCGGTAGAATTTCTTGCTTAAGCGTTGACTGCATGTGTGATGCCAACATGCATGATCTGTAGTGGACAGAACTGCATCTGGGAGCTGGATGCATTCTTGGACTGTCCATTTGACGAGAGAAGGTTTCTCCCGTCGGATGTCTCTGTCCCCTCCCTTCTGAGGAAGTTTCTAATACAGAGCCAAAATCCTACGGGGGAAATGGACAGAAATGCAGTTTTTCCGAGCTGCAGGTGGGACCCACTGAAGTCAAATGATGAAGAATGGTGTTTCATTGCCAGACGATGGTGAAGATGATATCCGGAGTTGTACCGCCTTTGAGCCTCTGGCTATGTAAGGCCATTGATCAGGAACAATCACAAGAGCTGGTAGACTGGGAGCCAGTAAAATCGCATGCTTATTCGCCGCCCAAGAAAATCGTGTAGGGAGATGCGCTGTGGGTCAGTTCTTACCCCCAACCCACAGGGGGATGTCATTGTCAACAGCCTCGTGTTGCAGGGAGGCCAAGCCCCAATTCATACCAGACGTTACTGAAGCTCCTCAGATGCCAAGGTGAAACTTGATAGTCTGGTACTCTTTAGTGCCATATTTGGTACTGCGACCCCGATCAGTGCTAGGGACTGCAGGACTACTTGGCTGAAAAGAATGTTGTTGTGGAGGTCAGAGGTTTTTGTTTTCTTGGGGGAGGAGATGGTAGCCAAACTGAATTCGCCATTCCTTGTATGAGATGGAGGCCAAAAACAGTGTGGGATCCATTTGTACTGATGTCGGCTTGTCGCTCTCCGACACCCAGATCGAATTTTCCTTTCCTCCTTGTGTGTTTGAGGAGAGGGTAGCCAAAAAAATGGTTTGTGTGTACAGAGTTGGCCATGGCTTCTCCATCTCATGACACTGGAGCTGAACTCTTTTTTCACTCTAGCATGCTTCCCTCTGTGTGTGTGTGTGTGTGTGTGTGCATGCGTGTGCATGCATTTCTCTCAGCACAGATGTGTCGCTGCTTCGTTGCTTGCATGCCTTGCTTTGATGAAAGCTGAAAGAAAAATCTCATCTGAGATGGATGAAGTCGCTTCACACAAGCAAGGTCGAAATTGGTGGCATTTAACTGGTAGGCCTACATGATGGACGTGTCCCAGCACAACCAAGATCTAACTTGCAGACGGATTTGCCAACCAAGTCTCATTGTATCCACGTCGAAGTTGTAATGATGGATCCCATGGATACAGGAGAGAGATCGTCACATAGCATGTAGCAGTAGACACTATTTGTAGAAACATCGGCAAAAGCGAGTGCTTTAATTAAAGGCTTGAAATAAGTTTAGAATGCAATGTAGGGCAGTAACTTTTTCTCTTATGCCGTTATTGCAGAGTTATCTATTCATGTTCAAACCTCCATATTTATAATAATAATAATAATAATGTGTGGATTTATATAGCACCTTACCATGAGTTAAGACATGCTCAAGGCACATACATATTTCCTGTGGCTTATCATCCTTCCTACTTTGCGATACACATTTATGGATCGTACGCTAGTCAGACAGGCAGAATTTCATGGCAACTGCATGCTTAGAATGCTAGCTTTGGTCCTCCTAGCAGTCTGTAGTCAAAAGTACTTGTTATGGTCTATAGGTCAACAACAAACAAGATGGTGTTGATGGGGGGAAAAGTTATTCAGTTATCTTTATCATTTCTATGCAACGCCATCGTGCTTTTCATGCTAATGGAGTTTGTTAACAGAAGCATAATTGAAGAAAATGTTTAGTCGAGTCTAGAATTGAACTCACATTTTACACTTTCACCGACTTCTATCTCTGTTAGGTAGAGTGTATACGAGTCACTATACCAAAATAGTTGTCGAGTCCACACACAACACAATTTTGCACACCAAACTACAGCAAGTCTCTTTTTCCTCGTCTTCACTTGCACTTAATTTTAGTCCTTTTTATCCTCTCTCTATGATCATCATCGTAACCTTTTTTACCTCGGCATCTATCGTCATAAGCACTTTTTGCTGTGTAGTTTATGCGTTGACGTGACTGACTGTCCCCATGCATCAGTATGGAATGCTACGAATGTGATCACACTTCTGTCTTACGCCAGACCTGTACATAGACGAGTCGCTGTTGCCGAGAGACAGGTAGAGGCTGCACTTGTAGATCACGCAAACTGACCAAGCCAGGCGTGAGAAATGGACAAGGGAGATGGGTGTACTGGAGCCTGTAGAAAGTCTGGTCAGTTGTACATGTATATTTCGCTCTTCAGTACAGCGGTCTCGTGGTCATGTGACCTCTGGCACTGCTATCTAGCCTTCCAGATATGCAAATAAACTTTCCTAAACAGCGCAGTTGCTCTTTGGTTTTTTATTTGTTTTTTTGTCAATAGGAGTTGCCCCCAAGTCGTCAGCATCAAGTTGCGATACATTTCAGTAGAACATGACATGGTTTTCTTTGCAGTCTCTTGATGGCCGAAGAAGATGGATGGAGCGAGTTTTACTGCCCATCAGCCTTTGTAGGCTATGCAAGGCCATTAAGCACGACAATCACAGTAATATGTTAGAGTAAGCTCAAATCAAGCCACGATGTCCCTATATATTCGCCACTTACGATTCGCGTAGGGAGACGCAGTGGGTCTATTCTGACCCCCAGCCCACAGGGGGCCTGTTCTGACCCCCAGCCCACAGGGGGTCTGTTCTGACCCCCAGCCCACAGGGGGCCTGTTCTGACCCCCAGCCCACAGGGGGTCTATTCTGACCCCCAGCCCACAGGGGGCCTGTTCTGACCCCCAGCCCACAGGGGGCCTGTTCTGACACCCAGCCCACAGTGAGTCTGTTCTGACCCCCAGCCCACAGGGGGTCTGCTCTGACCCCCAGCCCACAGGGGGCCTGTTCTGACCCCCAGCCCACAGGGGTCTGTTCTGACCCCCAGCCCACAGGGGGTCTGTTCTGACCCCCAGCCCACAGGGGGTCTGTTCTGACCCCCAGCCCACAGGGGGCCTGTTCTGACCCCCAGCCCACAGGGGGCCTGTTGACCCCCAGCCCACAGGGGGTCTGTTCTGACCCCCAGCCCACAGTGAGTCTGTTCTGACCCCCAGCCCACAGGGGGTCTGTTCTGACCCCCAGCCCACAGGGGCCTGTTCTGACCCCCAGCCCACAGGGGTCTGTTCTGACCCCCAGCCCACAGGGGTCTGTTCTGACCCCCAGCCCACAGGGGCCTGTTCTGACCCCCAGCCCACAGGGGCCTGTTCTGACCCCCAGCCCACAGGGGTCTGTTCTGACCCCCAGCCCACAGGGGTCTGTTCTGACCCCCAGCCCACAGGGGTCTGTTCTGACCCCCAGCCCACAGGGGTCTGTTCTGACCCCCAGCCCACAGGGGGTCTGTTCTGACCCCCAGCCCACAGGGGGCCTGTTCTGACCCCCAGCCCACAGGGGGTCTGTTCTGACCCCCAGCCCACAGGGGGCCTGTTGACCCCCAACCCACAGGGGGCCTGTTGACCCCCAACCCACAGGGGGTCTGTTCTGACCCCCAGCCCACAGGGGGTCTGTTCTGACCCCCACCCACAGGGGGGGTGTTCTGACCCCCACCCACAGGGGGTCTGTTCTGACCCCCAGCCCACAGGGGGTCTGTTCTGACCCCCAGCCCACAGGGGGTCTGTTCTGACCCCCAACCCACAGGGGGCCTGTTGACCCCCAACCCACAGGGGGCCTGTTGACCCCCAACCCACAGGGGGTCTGTTCTGACCCCCAGCCCACAGGGGGTCTGTTCTGACCCCCAGCCCACAGGGGGTCTGTTCTGACCCCCAGCCCACAGGGGGTCTGTTCTGACCCCCAACCCACAGGGGGCCTGTTCTGACCCCCAACCCACAGGGGGCCTGTTCTGACCCCCAACCCACAGGGGGCTGGCCTTGGAAGACGTTCTGTGGCACAGTTCGCAATGAATAAGTAATAGACTTGACCCTTCGCATTACAGCATTGCACCAAAAATAGTTCGTTCTGATACTGGTTTCTATTTCAACGCTAACATTTTATTTTAACGAATAAAAGCTTGTTTATTGCCTCAACAAAAGTAAGTTATGAGTTTAGTGCGAAATAGTCCTAGAACTACTTTAACGGCGTATGTTAGGGAGCAGATCGGCTATTCCACAAACCTCTCGTGTGACCCTCATTGGAATTTTTCGGACGAAATCCTTCCATCACGTGATGTCAACTGTGCTAGAGACTGTTTCGCCGGCAGGCGAGGTCTCTAGTGGACTAGAATGGGGCAGAGGCAGCCCTGTCTTTACTGCAGCGGCCATTTTCGTAAGAGCGCGCCAGGCAGTCCTGTCAGAGCAGCCTCAACTTCGCTAGGACCAAGACCTGCCTATGTGCCTCTTTCAAGGTGGTCGCCCCAGTGGGCTGGGGTCAGAATAGACCCACTGCGTCTCCATTTAAGCGGTTCGTAAGAGGCGAATAACAAGGGACATCGTGACTTGATTTGCGCCTTCTTGGATCTGTTCTAGTAATTTTCATGCTTAATGACCTTACATAGCCTACAAAGGCTGGTGGGCCGTAAAAGTCCATTCATTTTTGGTAGTCCCCGGTTACGGCTGCCCAGGACGAGGTCTGCATAGAACAGCTGCCTGGGGATCCTTCCCCCTGTGGGTGCGGGGTAAGAATTGACCCATTATATTCACTAGAGACTTCGCCTGCCGGTGAAAGTGTATCTAGCCCAGTTGACATCACGTGATGGAAGGTTTTCGTCCGAAATATGCGTGAGGAGGTCACACGAGAGGCTTATGGGATAGCCGATCTGCTCCCCGACATACGCCGTTAAAGTAGTTCTAAGACTATTTCGCACAAAACTCATAACAATAGTATCAGAACGAACTATTTTTTGGCGCAATGCTGTAATGCGAAGGGTCAAGTCTATTACGCATTCATTGCAAACTGTGCCAGTCACCACTGACTCGGGTTCACAGAATGGAATTGACCCACCGCGTCTCCCTACGCGTTTCTTAAGAGGCGAAGAAATAGGGACATCGTGACTTGAATTGCGCTTACTGAAAACTCTTCTAGTGATGTTCGTGCGTAATGACCTTACATAGCCTCAAAGGCTGATGGGCCGTAAAACTCCATCCATCCATCCAACCTGGGGATCCTGGACTTGTCCATAGGAATGACATGGCCAGCCCAGCAAACTGGGTCTGGGGGATCTTGGCTCCGACGCCTGAGCTCGGTGAAGGACTTCCTGGTTGGAGACTCGACACGACATGGTACTTGTGAAAAATATGGCTGGAGTGGATGGATGCCCCCCACATCAGCTGCAACTAACAACCCAAGAAACCCAGCCTAATGAATGGATGGATGGATTTTACGACCTATCAGCCTTTGTAGGCTATTGTCATATCCTAGACCGTAGAGTATCCTCAAACGTAGAGCGTGACCTACTTGCATATTATTAACATGACGAAATGTGGGTTTTCATCGTTTTCTTTCACCTTATTACCCAATCAAATGGTACTTGCCTCTGGAAATGTTTGAGTGATCACACGCAGCAAAGACAAAAAGCTTTGGGTCCGAGACTTCATAAAACGCTCACCGTTACAACCGGCTAATCACAGTTAAGATAACAAGAGTAGGCGGGGGGTGGGGGTGGGGGGTTCATCTCTGCGGGGGCATTGTCCAATCACAAGATTTGGCGGGTGAACACGTCATGTTAATAATATGCAAGTAGGTCACGCTCTACCTTTTAGGATACATTACTGTCTAGGATATGACACTATGTAAGGTCAGTGAGCACGAAAGCCACTAGTAGAGTAAGCGCAAATCAAGTCACGGTGTCCCTAGTTATTCGCCTCTTACGAATCGTGTAGGGAGACACGGTGGGTCTATTCTGACCCCCAACCCACAGGGGGATGGAGCACTGGAACACCGTTGACGTCAGAGAGGCAGTCGCAGCTCTGTGGCGACGTTCACGGGGAGCCCGCATGTGGCTGCCGACGGTCCGTCTCTAGCAAGTCGGACACTTCACATTAATCTGTAATCGTATGCCACGTACTGCCAATCGGTCAATTCTTGCAATAAAACAGTCTCCAAACCCCGACCCTGTCCGCTTTTCGTTGCCACCTGAATGCTATTTCAATTTCATTGTGATGAACGTTCGTATTTTCAGCTGTCTCCTATCATTTTAGAGCAAAACAAAAGTAGCATCCTGCCCTTCTCATCCATTTTGTCTAATATACATGGACGTAGATCACACGTTCCTGGCAGCCCACCCCCAGTGCTCTCCCCTCGTCTTGCACGCGTGCATGGGGCGCACGTTGCTCAGCCTACCTAGCTGACAAATAATAGGCCGGTGTCAACATGTGTCAAACATTTGACAGCCTTTACATCTGCTTTCGTCATGTTGTAACCAGCCTACTCCTCGCTAGATCTTGCAAGGTTCCTAGCGTAAGCAACGCGCCCATGGTCAGCACCTCAGCCTGTACTTGCTCGTTGGAATCCTTTTACAGGCGAGCATACTTCGAGAGTTTGAAGATGTGCGAGGCGCAGGGCTGTGGTTCTATCCTTGGGACGGGAGAAAGGGAGAAATCTGGGTTTACTGAACAATAATTTTCCCATCAGCTGGCGTGGCAAGTCTGCTATCCGTCGAGACGATCGTCTTTAGTCGCTACTGGGAAGCTGCACTTGGGTCCAACACTTGAAGAGTTGCCTCCCTTGAATTGCAGTCGTCGTTCATTTGTAGCGCCAGTTCGGATTTCGTCAGAGTTTGATCCAAGAACTCTGCAGGCCACACTCATCTTGGGTGTTGGGGCATCGAGCAACTCTTGCCATATGTTTACCTTCTATGGATTTCACTGTGCAATTCTTATGAGCATTCTTGCAACACAGACCTGGGTGTGATAGAAATATGCTACCACTGCCACTGCTGACCATGAGAGTAAAACTGACAATTCACAACTCAATAAGCATGAGGAACCATGCTTTATTGTCAACAAAGAGAATGGTTGTGTACTAGATCCTAAAAAGACATAACAAGATTATGTCTTTCATGTTAAAGAGAAGAGAAAGACAGTTTATAATACACAGAAATAAGTGCACACATATACATGCACACTTACAGAAACAAATTCAGGCAAGATCATACAATTTCAAGCAAATCACAATTTCATCACATATATTAGTACATACACAATAATCTATCAACAAAATGAAAAAATTAATTAAACATGCCCAATCACAACCCAAACCCTTCACCCAAATGCTGAGACACTGCAACCTTTGAAAATTTGCATACATTTTTACACTCATGAAAAAGACACGACTTTATACAGACCTTATCACCCCAGTCAGGATCTCGAAACGTTTGCACATTTACCCCCTAATCCCTGGGCCGTCTGATCAATGCTTCACTGACAACTGACGCCAACAGTGACGGTGCTGATACTTGCTGTGTGCGTCTTACCTGTCTCAGTCTCTAACTCCACTCCCTGGGAAGGATTCCAACCCAATGCTGGGTCACACCTGCTTACAAGAGTTCATTACACCACAGTGTGCAATCTTTGCCCTCACAGGCACCCAGTTTTACTCCTGGGTAACGTAAAGTAATGCAAGAGGAGGATCTTGCTCAAGGATGCAACTCTGGGAACCACCGCAGCTTCGAACACCACACCCACTAGCCACAAGCCGGTCAAGCAAGCTAACCATGCGGGTCAAAGAGCCCCACATTCTTCACACAAGCAAAACATCCAGGTGCCACTTAATGGATGCAAGGTCGTTAATTAAAGAGATAACTCAGAATCAGGCCAAACCTTAATTCATTTCTGCAGTTCACAACAGCAAGCATCTCTTGAGTCATGACACATAAACAAACTACTAAGAGTGGGGGCACAAGGTCAACAGGTCAGTCTAAGGTCAAGATTAATGAGCATGACTTCATGCTGAAACTTGGGTGTTCAAACCACATGGGTTCTACCCCCTGGTCATCAGACCACACTGTCACTCCAGCACCTCCTCCCCTCCACAAGGAGCATGCAGCCTGGCTGCAGCTGAATCCATCCCACCTCCTTCCTTCTCACTTTCCATCTCAGCCCTCACAGCTACCCAAGTTGACGCCGGGGTGCGGAGATCAAGATGAATGGCTGCAGTCCTTCAAAGAATCTAGTCATGCTAAATGACGTGAGCTAGGACAGTGACTCCTTATGCCAAAAATCCACTTCCACACGTGGTGATGAAAGCACAGCTCAGCAACTGGTCACAGGGTTTGAATGCATGGATGGATGGTGTTTTATGGTCTATCAGCCTTTGTAGGCTATGTGAAGCCATTAAGCACGAAAATCACTAGAACAGATTAGAGTAAACGTAAAGCAAGTATGGGTGTCCCTAATTATTCGCTTCTTACGAATCGCGTAGGGAGACGCGGTGGGTCAATTCTTACCCCGAACCCACAGGGGGTTGTTAGAAAGCTTACATGTAAATCTTCAGGAAGACTGCCATGAACACAACTACAAACATGGCGGTGAGAATACATGATTAGACTGGAATGATCCGTCCCTGTTCTGATGCACTCTGGTAGCCTCTTTGACTGTCTGGGGGGCCGCCCCTGGCTGAGCTACTGGAGCAGGCCCCTGGCCGAGCTACTGGAGCAGACCCTTGGCCGAGCTACTGGAGCAGACCCCTGGCTGAGCTACTGGAGCAGGCCCCTGGCCGAGCTACTGGAGCAGACCCCTGGCTGAGCTACTGGAGCAGGCCCCTGGCTGAGCTACTGGAGCAGACCCCTGGCTGAGCTACTGGAGCAGGCCCCTGGCCGAGCTACTGGAGCAGGCCCCTGGCCGAGCTACTGGAGCAGGCCCCTAGCTGAGCTACTGGAGCAGGCCCCTGGCCGAGCTACTGGAGCAGGCCCCTGGCCGAGCTACTGGAGCAGACCCCTGGCCGAGCTACTGGAGCAGGCCCCTGGCTGAGCTACTGGAGCAGGCCCCTGGCTGAGCTACTGGAGCAGACCCCTGACTGAGCTACTGGAGCAGGCCTGGAAAGTCCAGCAGCCAGGGCCTCCAGCTGATAAGGAGGGGGGGGAGGGGGGAGGAGGGAGGGGGGATGCATTGAGCAGCCCAGACTGCATGCAACACGTGCAGACATGATACGAAGGCAAGAATCCTGTTCAGCACACCCAGGCATGATGAGAGCAGGGGAGTTTGAATCAGCAGGAACTGACAGAGTTCCAGTGTCAGCATGTCTTACAAGACCAAGTTTTTTCTTGCTTCAGCCTCCATGGC